>BGZK01001347.1:0-167732 GCA_005406025.1 Eumeta japonica
TTTGTAGTGACATTGTTCTATGCTATGAGCTTATTGCTGTACATAAAAGTTTCATCTCCAATGTTTCTCATTAGTTCGGTATAAATTGTGACTGAGTGTTTTATTGTTTTATGATTTTTAATTGAACTGCGTTAATATTTCCTAGAAACTATTTTTTTTCTTTTATCAACAACGTCGAGATCAACATCTCCCTGTTCCTTTGGACTAAAATTGTCCTCATTACACAAACCAATATATATGTTTTTTTTTTCAAAACAAAAACTGCACCTAATAGGCAAAATTAGTCGCATTTTTGTTTTTCTATTTACATTTATCTATTGACTCCTTAGTACATATTTTAGATATCATTTAAACACTTACTCTAACTAGAAATCGTAACGCAAAGACAGACGAGTGAAATCTCAAACGCAGCAGATCTATTTTTACATTGTACGTGTCAGTAAATGAATTAACATTAGCCCATCATTTATTTAAATGTCACAATGCCCATAAATAAAAAAAAACAACAGTGTTACGAATACATTTCTCAATAGCCTTTCACGAGGATTTTAAACTCGAAGGTAAGAATTTCAACCATTTATATTCATTTCAGTCATTGTATGTAGTAGTAATGTTGTATTCTTTAATTGTTTTGAATCAACTTAACTGCCTGAAGAAGTTGAAAAAAACCAACGAAGCGTTGTCAATTTTAAAAATTTTACATCTTACTTTTAATTGTCCAAGTTTTTCCAAATAAACTCAGTCACATTTTATACCGTTTTCCTTTTCACGGCTATTTTGTACTTTCCTTGGTAATGTAAAAACGTGGGACTTTTGCTTAAGGTTTTTTTAAAGAATAGGATCTCTGTATTCCGTACATTTTTGAAGATTTTAGGCACAATAGTTTCGAAGATAAAGGGAAATATTTTCCATATCAGTATATTTATTTTAATATCTTTTAAATGGTACATTTCTAAATCGCAAAAAAAAAGAAATTTCTAGTTCTCATAACAAATGTATTCATTTTTGGAGATGTCATAGGATACATACTTGACCATTGTGCTTTAATTTTATAATTGACCCGTCGAAATCAATCCTTATGTACAGAATACCTTTATTAATCTGTATTTTTGTGATTCAGTCGCCTAAATATGTTTAAGTACAAAATTGCAATTTTTTTTAACAAATTTTTAGAGAATAGGCTGTGACAGACGGACACACAGACCCGAGAGTGATCCTACAAAAGGTCCGGTTTTTCATCGGGTGTGTCAAATAGCTGACGTATTTTTTTTTTCGTTTTAAGTTAATTGTTTCGGCCACAAAGCGTAAGCTAATTTAGATATTACAATAAACTGTTCTCTAATAGGTACTAAATTTTGTAAACGTAAGTTTACAAATCAAATTTAAAAATTAGCAACCGTATAAAAATCAGTTAAACTTTTGTATCCCAATAAACTAATTTTAAGCCCTGACTTCGTTGATGTTATTCATTTGATTCCAGTTCAGTATTGTTACCACGATTCCAACATCGATTCGATATCGGTTTATAGCCCTGGTTCCGGTCTCATTAATTTGGATATCCAGTCTTCATTTCACATTAGGTTCTTATATCACTTCTGATTCCGTTTCCGATAACTTATAATGATAACTGAAATAACTTCAGGCATGTGAGAAAGGATACCCCTTAAATCCAGAGCCCTTATTATTGAGACATCGCTCATCGTGGATTTCTATTTTTCATTTAAATAACACAGGAATAATTATTTACCAGTTTTATAATTTTTTAGCTTAAAACCCAATGAACGGATTCAAATAACCGAAAAATATTCATTTTCGAAATTGAACGTTCTACAAAAAAAAAAATGTCTCTTAACATTTTACGCGTATTCATCACATAGTTCATGTTTGGAATCAGCGTTCAATTTACAAGATGACTATCAAAGATGCTTTAATAAATTTAGTGAGTTTTTCCATTCATATGAACAGGTTTTTATTTTAATGAAACATGTACAGAGAATGCTGCACAAATTTAACGACGTATTATTATTAATTAAAAAATTTTTTTTAATTGTACACACGTTGTGTTATTGTGGACAAGAAAATTGACATAAAAAATATTAAAAACTCTTATTTGCAATATTCATAGTCATAAATCAGATCTACGATGATTTTGGGAAACAAAGTTCTGTATATAAAGTCAAAAATAAAAGCAATTGTTATAGTTTGTTCGTGTGTATCTATCCGTCTATCCATAAGGTCGCACCATTATAAGTCCTCCATTCATCGATTCCGATGAAAATTTTCAGGCAAGCAGATGTTGCCGATACAATTTGTAAACACAAGAAACTTTGGAAGCAGCTTTTCATAATAAACTTGGGCGACGAAAAATTGTGTTTTCGCGCACTCCATATAGAAGAAAATCATTTGATAGATATTCACAAGAGCACTGAGGGTCCATAAGTGACTTAATTTTTCTTTTAATTGTATATTTTACAACTTATTAGCTTCGCTGTCTTTAATTATCTGCCCATCTCTCTATCACTTTTGAGTCAAGAGATTTAAAACCTCTGTAAGAAATTGCAACAAACAAATTTTACACATGAATTTAATAAAAATTATTAAAAATTAAACTATTTACAAGTTTATAAGATAGATAGATATGCACAATTTTTGGTTTTCAATTGTATCAATTTAATCGCTAGTCAATTCGTACCCGCATATAGATTTTAGTTATCTAACATTTGACATTTATGTGTGCCAATACATTTTAGATTCAATTTTTCTAGGTATGGAATGTTGTTATACAATTTCGTTTCTTTTCATACATTTCCACTTTGGTCAATTTTTCCAAAGTCCTTCGTTAGCACAATGCATTCGAAAAATCTTGTGAAATTTAAATATGTCCTTGTAAATCAAATAAAACATTTGTTTAAACGTCTCCAAATAAATTTCTATTCTAAATTCCTTAAATAAGAATTAAGATTTATTTGTTACACGTTAATATTTTTCTGTTTGTGTAGCTAACAAATCGACAGCAACGTTTCTGTTGAAGTTGTATTATTTAATCTTAAATGTTTTCATGAAATTTATTATAGAGTAATAGCATTTAAATGGCATATATGCCTTAAGTTTGTACTAGTTATGATTTTTCAATAAGTTTTAAATTATCAGTTCTATAATTTAAGAATGTTGAATTTCAAATATATACATATAGGTATTTTGGATAGTACCAAATATTATGAATATTTTACCAAACACCTTAAAACGTGTAGGTATTGAAAATATTAATTTGAACTTATATCTTAAGGCAGATGTTCTCCCTAACCAAATCAAGTAATTATTACCGGGTGACGTGTTTTCAAGGTAAAAATGATACAAGGCATTGACCTATATTTTTATTATAAAATAGGCAAATAAAATAAAATGGAAATAAATAATTTGCCGCTTATCCTAAGTCCTTATACATAAAAAACTACCTTTGTTCTATATATGGAAAATACATGCGACGGTACAAAACAATATGTGAAGCATCCCCCCATAGACCGCATCTTACACAAAGTTATACAGCTAGTCACAAAGCCTTCGGGCTCATAGCGTCCGGGTGCACTACTGATGGTCATCCATAATTACGACTTAAAAGGTAGTATCACTTTCGATCCTGCGTCGGCGCTCACTTGCCGAGCAGAATCTTGCGGCCGGCACCCATGTTCTGGCCGGACTGGGTGGCGCCCTTGTTGGAGCCGGCCTGCAGGCCGACGATGGTCTGGCCGGCCTTCAGCTGCTCCTCCGTGAAGTCGCGCTTGTGCTCGTCGGCCGGCTTGGGGCCCAGGTAGGGGCCGTTCCACTCGGGGTGTCTGTACGTCTGTCGACAGAGAGCACGCGATTAGCCGGACGCGAACGCCTCGCGCGTAACACGATACGTTCGGAAATAACACTCGAACATTAACAACGTGTGAATTATTTTTCATCGCCGTTACGCAAGTATAATTTTCGCGGCGGCCTGCGCGATGCCCCGCGCGGCCTTGGATATTTATGAAAACTGAGGTAATGTTGCGAGAAGGTCGTAAATCTTAAGAGTTGGCGCGGTTTCAACTCGCCGGATCTCGAGCGAGTTGAAAACCAAACATACCGCTGAACGCTTAATTTCCCACGGTCGATACCGAATTTCTGATACTCGCATCCGAGTGTATGGGGAGTTTCAAACGAGACATTGTTTACTCTATTTGGTCATTGGCGCATACAGGCTCTTGTTGTATTTAGTGATTTCGAAAGATGGCTGAAATAACTATCTATCACTGATTCGATATATTTTTTTTACAAAAAGCTAATTTGATTTAATGTTTTATTCATTCGTATCGCTCAGATACGTACCTCCCTGCCGAGGGCGAAGAGTGTAGACGTGACCTGACCGATGTCTTTCTTCTCCCAGAGGTCGACAGTCTGGAAGACGTCGATATCGGCCACGCCGTAGGCCTTCATGGCAGCTTGGAAGCTGTAAAATAGACATCATCTTATATTACGGCTTCATTTCTGAAAGCTATTTCATTGAAAAACAAACAGTAAATTTATTTTTAACTAGGCGATTAATGCCTCGTTAAAATTATTAATATCTTTAATTAAATTTACAATATCCGTATACAAAAACAAAAAAAAGGATAATATATATTGAATTGTCCCAAATCTAAGCCAATCTTAATTCTCAGTTAAAATTGATGATAAAAAAAATAAGATATAGGATTATTGATGAGACATAGATCAGAAAAATATTTAGTTATCAAAAATATTTAAAACAAAGTTCTTCCGTGGTATCGAGTACGATATACTCACTTGGTGATGTTCTCCATCATCTTGAATTGTCCACCGCTGGTATTGATTTTGGGGATGGCACCAGGCTTAAGCTTGTTCATGACCTGGCAGAGCACAGTTCCGTCCTTGAGAACATCCTCGAAGGCTTCACCGGGGGGGAATTTGGCACCGAGGATGGTCTCGATCCATTCCTGAGCTTCTTTCTCTTGCTCAGGGTTGCGCTTGGCAGCGATCTGTGCAGTTAAAAATTTATAGAAAAATTTTAAGAAATCTAAAAAATTAAAATATATTTCGTACTGACATTTAGATACTTGTAAAATAAAAACACGACATATAATAAATTGTAGGATTTTCGAAACTTTGTATTTGAAATTTAATATAACAAAGTAAAAGTGTTAACTTAATTCGTGTTTCAGTGTAGTATATATTTTTTTCAAAAATGCAACGACTGCCAACAAGATTTGAGTAACCTCCAAGAGACTGACCTTAGCGCGGACTTGGCGTTCCAGAGACATTGTGTTGTTGTCGTGTGAGCTGTGGCGTAGAGTGGTGTGTACTCCGACTCGGCCGCTGTAAAACTGAATTCCCGAAAGCGACGTGTCCCGTATTTATAGCGAGACCGTAGGCTACGTAGACTTCTGGAAGACTCCCGCGCACCACCTCCGATCGTGCGATGATCGAACTAACGCAAAATAAACCTGTGACTCAATAAGTTTTATACGTAAAGGTTGTATACGAAAAATTTGTTTATTTAAAATTCCCGCTAGAGCGCTCAAGTCCCATATATCGTTTCGATGGATGCGCTAAGCCGTATCGAGACAAGTTTATAGGCGGTGGCCGTAATTAATTCTGCTTGATACGCGATTTGGACGGTCACGACGGCCGCGGTAAGCTCATAAGCTGCCAGATCAGTGCACTGCGTTAGAACGCTAATTAATGTGAAGTATATGCGTTTGTTCTTATGCCCGGTACACTCATCCGCTTATGCACTTAATCAATCTTCAGTAGATATATTACAAGTATACAACGAGTACTTTATAAATAAAACATTTCTTTATGTATAAAATATTGAATTAATTCAAGATCTTCTCGTAAACAATAATTCGTATCGTGTATGGTCATCGGATGGCGACCAAGAAATCGACATCACAACGCAGGACGGCGCCATTTAAAAAGGGCCGCCGGTCTGGTAAATGTCATGGCCCGCCGACAGTCACAGGCTGTCGAAGATCCTGTGCGGTAGAAAGCCAGGAAAGGAAGCGGGTTTCAAATGGCTGAAACGATACGATACGACTTCGTGTATATAACATGTTTCGTTTCGTTTACGATAATAAGATAAATTGAATGGAGTCGCATTGGTTTACTTTTACCAATTTTTATTTATAATGAACGTTTTTAATATGTCAATAATCAGTGAAATATAATATTTCATGCTGTGTAGTGTATTTTTTTGTGTTTAAATTTACGATGTTTATGTTAAGAATTTTTGTAACAAATCATAGTAATAATTATTTTTCTCTCTATCGACATTGGAATAGACAAAAAAAAAACGTTTTAAAAAGTGACCTAAATAAATTTCACTTTCAATTGTTCTTCGCCTTAACTGATCTTTGAAAATCCACAAAAGCACCTTTTAAGCCGTATGTAACCATATAAGGCACTAGTCGAGCTCGAGGGCGGGCGGTAAGCTCTCGCCCGCCCACGGCGCGCTACGTCACGCGCCCCGCTACCCGCGCCCCTCGCCTAAACTCCCCGCTGACAATCCGTTGATTTATCAGTGTCGCCGGCCGGCCCACTCATTGGACTGCGGCCTGTGTCACGATGCGCGACATTAATCATTATTTCGTCTTTCGTAAAATATTTAAAAAACAGTCTATTAAAACTACAGCACTGTTGAATGTTCGACACTGATCGACGGTTTTGCAAGATCGTTAGCTGTTTTCTCATAACCTTCCGTACTTAAAAAATAATGATTTACATAACAGCAAATTACGAAAGATGTTTAAGTGGAGCCCTTTCAATAAAACGTTACAAAAGTCGAGGCTTCATTTGTACAGTCTACTTGTAATACGGGTTCGTTCTCAAAAACTATTTTAACCTGTTTGTCCCATATCTTAAGAATGCGTAAACTTTATTTTATTCGTGCGGCGGCGCTCGCGAGCTCGGATACAGTCCGCAGAATAAATAAAACTTTAAATTGTCCTCTTCGCGCGATGCAATCCACGCGGAGTTTTTCTCATCCCGCGAATTTAGTGACGCAACGCGCGACACGAGCGCACCGTGTGCCTCCGGGCGCATTATACATCTGCGGATGATGCGTGACCCGCTAACATTAGAATTGACTAGTTTTCTTCTATTCGCCGTTAAAGCCGGTGACGGTGATTTATTATAAAAGACGTAACCGCCATTATTCCATGCGCTCTCGGAGAAATTGGACGCCGTCGGTCGACCTCCGTCACGACGGAAGTGTGGGTGACGAGGAGTAACGGAACGATGAGAGGTCTATTCGAATGGGATTCTTAAAAATACCAGCGTTGTAGTGCCAAGAAGGTGCCGGGTTCTATTCCGACTGGGGATAAATCGGCGGATGAGTTTTTGACCTAAGCCAAAGGAAATTACTCGTTTCGTGGCACCTCGAGCATGCTAAGCCGGTCGGTTCCTGATGCTGTTATCGCATCTGCAGTGACAGACGGTAACACGATCCACGTTGGACCAACGTGGAAGGTTTATAGGCCAAGATCCCTTATATGAAATAAAAAGAATGTGGTAGGGTGTGTGTCGTACTTAGTAAGGTACTTGTATGGTACTTGGTAAGAGTGTGCTACCTCAGCATTAGACTGTTTGAATCCTGTCACAGCAGCACAGTGGAGCGGGTATAACGAGGACTTGTGATTTAGGGGTCGTAGTATTTTTATGAACAGTCTGACATTGCATTTAATTCAATACGGATCATAGCGACGCACAACTTTTTTTTTTAATAATGCCTATGATGTGCTTAGATTTCATTTTAAGAAACAGTTATGCATTATTGTACGCAAAATAAGTATAAAGAAATTTAAAAGATTATTACTTTCTGGAAATAGAGATGTATTCATCAACTTTATAAATACAATGTTTATAAGTAAATTTAGGTAGAGAATATGTTAAAATTTATACAAATGCTTCGAAATCACGAATCTCCAGCTTGCAATTATTTTTCTATGAAACAAAAAATGTATAATGTTTGTATGTGACGCTCAATAGACAAATAAACTGTTTTATTTTGTTTATTTATCAAAATAAAAATAAAATTTTCAAATTTCTTTTCTCTAAATTATTATCTACTACTATGCGAGGCGAAACAAATAAAATGGCTTTTGAAGAGTGCTTGTATTGCTTAACTTATTCAATGAATTGTGGTTGTATCGCGAATTCGTCGGTGTATATAAAAAAACTACTTGATAAAAAAGAAAATAGAATCAAATACATTTTATTACTTCTGTTTATTAAAACACCCTTGACAGTCTGTCGTAGACTTAAATTATTACATATAGTTGGCGAAGTCCATTCAACTTCTTATACCCACGTCTTTTACATATGTACACAATAAACATTGTATTTTAGGAATGACTTTCAACGTGCGAAATCATAAACGAAATTGAAAGACGGACACGGTACCACGTAAATCAATTTGTAGGTTCAAAATCAACGAAACTCTTCGTTTAGGTACACAAAAATTATAAAAACACATAATAATTACAAATAAAATTGACTAGAAAACTTGAGATCGTTATTCAAATTAACTGTTAGAGATATATAATAGGTATTTAAATAAAAAAATACGTAAGATTCGTTTAAAATTGGTCCGGAAACAAATGACAATTTAAATTAATACTTAATCTATTCATATTGTCTAAGTATACTTCGACAAAACGTATACATCTATTCCCGTCGTATGTACATATAGTTATCACACAAATCCTCCAAGGGCTTGGAGCGCATGTATCCTAGTAATCGGAATGGAATTAGTTTACCTATTAATTATTACGCTACAATAAAATTTTACACACTCATAGCAGTAAGTTATTATTCCGGGCCTTAAATTCCTTTACATTCTCTCGACCCTTTACACGTGGCGTCAAATGTTTTGGCACTTTTCAGGAATGTACACGCACACCGCACGCGCTTGAGCGTGTTTCACCGTTCATCACTCGACTCGGATCGCCGCTCGTCGGTGCAACGATGATTCCGTCTTTCGTGTCTTCCCTTTCGGCAAAATTTGTATGTTAAACAGAAACGTTTCCTTTGTCAGCTTTTTATGAATACGTCGTTGTTTGCAGGAGTTTGAACACACCGCGGCGGCGCTGATGACGCGTTTATCGGCTCCGCCCTTCCGGAGCCCTTTAAAAGAGATGGTTGTTGGTCTTGGCCAGGGGCCCGAGGTGATCCGATAGCAGATAGTTGGGCGGCGCGACGCCGACGCCGAGCAACGGGAACCCGGAGGGTTGGCGCAGCAGGCCGCAACCGCCCACCCACTTGCCGCCGGCTGCGCCCGCGCCGCCGGCGCCGCCGCCGCTCGACGACAACTCCTCGCACAGCTTGTTAGCTGCAAAGTCATAATTGAAACATTTTAATTGAAAAGGCAATAATGTACGTTGTACCTACTGTGAATATCTACAGGGATAATGGTAATTTCTGATTCATGGAATTTCATTTCGTAAATCGTAAGTAATATTGCAAATTTACACCATTTCTTTATCAATAAACAATCGCATATTTGAACATTATTTATTCCATTGACTATTTGTCTAATCGATATAATTTAACACTGACGACTTCTCTCAAGAAAAGTCTTATTAATAAGGTACACAATAGAGATATTTTTTTATTACTTGCTACAATTGAGATTTAAATTAAGATGATTTTTAAAATTGCAAATTTACTCTGTATTTATCGACGCGCACGCCTATGCAGTTTCAGGTCATTACCAATAATCCTCAAAGAGCAGCATCGCCTGGGGTCGTTGCAGCACTGAGTCAATATATTAAATTATTCCATCATCGTTAGATGTACACGTATTTAGTTTCCAAAATATCTGCCTGATCGAATACCAGGAAATTCTCCAAAATCGACATTCAATATTCGAACTGAAATACAATAACGCGTTGACACATTATTTTATCCCAGTTTAAACCGAAGGTGAACAAAAGTTAAAAATTCTACATGAATGTATTTTAACTTAATTTAACTTTGTACTCCAAATTCGGACTTAGTATGCTAACTTTCCAATCTTTTTTTTGTGATCATATCATAATACAGATAACCGAAAACATCGCGAACAGAAAGATAAATAACGAAAAGAAAGGTTAGTGCAGTATTTTGTGTTATTTCTAAGGACGTACCTAACTATTTAACGTTTCTTTCTTATTTTTTTTTATAATTTTGATTGGCTCTATTCAACGTACCTACGATATTAATTAAAACGTTGACTTAAAACTTGAAAAAATCCTTACATCAACTTGTTCGAATATTAGGAAGGTGGTTCTTTTTATAGAGCTCGTAATGAACATCGATTGATGATCACCACGCAAACATAGGGTTATTCGTATACTGTTTATTTCAAAGCTCGAAGTCGCTTCAAAAAATTTAAAGATGGATCTTACACAGACGAACTTCTGGACGAATTGTCGTATGGGGTTTTATTCACCCCACCGTGCTGGGGCATACGACCCTCCCACGATCTTTTTACTGCAGGTCGAGGGGCTCAGTGCTAAGACCTCTGAGCAGGCTCAACGCAGCTGCGCACGACCGTTGTCATCACCGCGGTGACGAAGTCCGACACCGACGGTTTAACGTGTTTTCCGAAGCATGGAGCGAGTGGTTCAATTTAACTTAAAAACTAATTCGTCGATTTGCTCAATTTTATTCTGTACTTCACGTGTTGTACATAATGGTAACATTTGAGTTAACAAGTCAAAGTTACGACGGCTAACTTATATTCGCAGGCGTCCGGCCGGCACTGCGGGCACGGCCGGGCTCGCCCGGGCGGTGCTTCGAACTCCACGGGTGAATATGAACAAGCGCGGTAAAGCAATTAAGCACTAATCACCTAATCCATGCGCGCGGCCCGTTGTTTATTCACGCCTGAGTGACAATCGCTCTCCCAATTAGCGCAAATGAGCCGAACGGAAAATCTGGCGGTCGACCGCGCCGCCCGCGCCGCCTAATGTGATTAACGCCGCCCCGCCCGCCCCGCCCGCCGCACCCGAACGGCTTTGTCGTTTCATGAAAACGTTTATTAACATGCGTTCGGGATGATATGACGAAAACCTTAGAGTAGCATGCGAGCTTTCAACTTTAAAAATGTAATACACTGCACTGTTCATAAATAATGCTCAACAGAATCATATATGTCCATATAATATAATATATATGACCTTACAAAATGCTTAAACAATAATTATATAAATTTAATTTCAAATGAACACATGTATCAAACTACTATTTAATGTAATACACGTTCTACACAAATGTATATAACATACATTAATATTGTATTTTAAAACCCAAATTCCCACCAAGAAAATTATAAAACTTTGGAAAACTCGGATATTAAGTTTTCTACAATCGAATATTTATTAGATGTATTCGGTGTATCTAATGATTTTCAAATGAATGAACCGACCAATGCCAAAATTTAAACAGAACATAAAAATCTCGCCAGAATCAATTCATTTATTCGAGATGTATCGTTGTGGGAGCAAATATTATTAAAAGGTAATGCTCTTTATTTAATAACCGAAAATGCATAATAAAACGGAATCGTTTCTATATTTTTCCAACCTAAAACACAATATTCTTAGCTACATTTCTTTTATTCAACATTTGTGAAGTGTATCGAAAATTTTAATTGCAAATAAATTCACGACAATATTTAGGTATTTAAATAAATAGGTTTTAGCATACCTACTTTGTGGTGGTGAGAAGTTTTATAGTTAGTCCACATTTATATGTTTATTTTCTTTATTTGCGGAATGACTTTTGGTTTGGATTTGACCGCGTGAACATAAAATGTATCTTCCTTTTCTCTAACGAGAAATCTCTCTGTTAATCGATAGCCTGATCCTGATTTCAATTCTGGTTCCATTGGTGATTCCAATTTTAATCTCGTTGCAAATTCCGTTCTTGGGCCTGCTTTAGATTCCGATTCCACACTCGCTCTTGATCCCTTGCCCGGTCCCGCTCTCAATTTTTATTCTAGTCCCGCTCTCGATTCGTATCTATTATATCTAATATCTCGATCTATATCTAATACATCTACATATCCATAAGCTTTTATATATAAAAATAATCCAACTTCAAAATTAACGTAACCCTCGTACAAATTTTTAACCCCTTCGCCCAACACATCGTTAGGAGTTGAATTCTCATAAACCTTGAAACACTTGTATCTATCTTTATTTGTCACAAATTCCACAAATACCAATTTTGATGATCCTAACTTAAAGAAGAACGTAAATACCAATATTAATGAATACCGATATTACCAATTATGAAACCGACCTAGTGCGAGTCGTATTCATACATGAATGTTTTCGTACCAAAATACTTAAAAAAATTATACACATATTCTAGATTCTTAAAAAAATGTTTAGTAAAGAAAAAACCTAAAAAAAACACGTTTTTTGTATGGAAAGACTCTTTAATTATTAACTTTATTTTATTTTTATTATTTGTTGTTATAGCGGGCATGTAATACGTAATTTGCTAAAATTTCAAGTCTCTACCTATTACGGTTCAAAAGATACATCCCTGTGACAAACGAGCGGACAACGTAGATTTATTAATAGGGCCCCGTTGTAACCCTTTGGGTACGGACCCTAAGAACAAAAGTACAAATTTTACGTTCCTTTTCACGCCTTTGGTGGCATTTTCAAGAAGGTGAAATTCTAGGTTCTTGGCCCAGCTAATTGGGCTATGCGTTGATCAGTTTATTCTTTTATATATATAAGATTACAATTGGGACCCAAAATGAGGGGGAAGGTAGTTACCACCCTTCAGCATGCCTGGTATTTTGGTGCACGTACCTAATGATCCGACTGTATATAATATAATATACTGTATTGTGTAGAGTAAAACATGCACAAGGGATCTGGCTCAAGTTTCTGATTTCTCCCTTTGTCCCCCCGAACAAAAAGGTCCAAAAGCTGGGTACGCCCTTGTAGATTTATATTTTTTAACTAGTCGTGAGTTTCATTGCTTTTTTTATAATCTGAATTTTGTCTGCTGGTTCTTGCAAGCAAAATTAAATTGAAGTTATCAATTACAAGAAGACCGTCGTGTCTTTCACATCACAACTAATTCTGATTCTTATCACTGTACAGCTTCTGTTGTTACATTGTTAGTAAGAATGTTTCGTCGTTAAGGCCAGACATCCGCACATGCGCCGCAAAAATGAGCGCATGCGCCCCACGCCCACGCGGCTAGCGCCACACGGCCACTGCCCACGCGGCTACTGCCTACACTCAATTTCTTACACATATTTATTTTTATCCGTATGCATAACTGAAAAAGAGCAGGACTCTTATTTTTTCATCTATCGTTTTTAAAACAAGTTGAAGCGATGTAGTAATATACAGATTCTTAATGCAACCTTGTAGGGATTTTTAATTATTTTTTAGGATCTCCATGTCCCAATTTTATGAAAATAGATTTTTTATTTTCCACAGTAGAACTAAATTAAGAGTTTCGTAAAAATTTACATTTCAATTAATATAAAAAGTTGTACGAAAAATATTTTAACCCGTCATAAAATGATGACTTTTTTGCCAAAATTTTTAATCTGTTAAAAAAATTACGTATTTTTTGGTGTTTTTTTGGAAATCTTCAATTATTTACTTTTGCAATTATTTAGAAATTCTAATATATTTAAAAAATTACCTAAAAAAACTAACTTCCAAACATTCCAATCGCATTTTTACCAGTCATATAATGCAATAAAAAGCGAACTCTGCCCCAAACTGCGCTGCGAGAAATCGCCAAAAATACACTTGTCCGTTGACGATCACGTGCATTGTCCTATATATAGGATCGACTAATCTCTTTTCAACGCATTCGTTTGTCGAAAGCAGCCTTGTTTCGCGCCCACGCAGCCGCGCCTCCCGAAATAGCCTGCGCGGCCGCGTCGCGCATGCGCGGAGTGGCTGACTCATCGCCTTATTATTTTACGCGATCAGTTTGATTCCGCACGTAACAGTTTTACTCGCCGTTTACAAAATCATCGCACCCAAAATAACCGGATTGAAGAAAACGTATTGCGAGCGGACGCGAAAAACGTATATAAATATTGTGCTAAAATAGCGGTTATACGTTTTTTCAAGGTTGAAATTATTTCATAACCCTAATCTCATTTAAGTCTGTTTATCGAACGTCTTGAATTCTCTCGCCGGCTCTCCGAGCGCGCTGACGCCGACCGACATCAAAGAATTTGACGTCGGAATAGTTTAAATGAAATGTAATGTTCGCATTAGCGGATTGTTGCAATGTAAAAAGGAATGGCGCTACAGTTGTATATCTGAAATACAGTTCGTCACAATACTTGTGTTTTAATATAGATGTTATTGCATTTTGAATTTCTGACATAACTTTCGAGCCAATAGATTATAAATTCTAAAAAGACACGCCATTTAGATAAACTGTTACATGCCTATAAAATTATAATATTAGGTCGGAGAAAAAGTTTTTTCGTATTTCATAAGTAATAAGTTGCAGTAGAATCTCTTTGGTTGTGCAATTTGTATCTGGTTAGTTATGATACCATCAAACAGATGACATTTAAAAAAAAAAGTAAAAACGGTGTCCCCTCATTTTTCTATTGCTTTTCTGTGCACAAAAATAAGTGAGTCTAATGTAGAAATTCGATTCATTTTGAAAAAGGGAAAAACGCGACATAAGACACAAAAAAAATTTGAGACGTTTGTAGACCTAATGCAGTGTCTATGAGAGTAGCACAAAACTGGTTCAAGCATTTTCAGTCCGGTAATTTTGATGTCAATGATTACTCTGATCGACCCGTTATGGATAAAGTAGATGCCATTTTGGGAATGGCATAGCAAAGTTGGTATATTAATTCTTACAACATAGCAGAAGAACTGGGAATCGACTACAAGACAATTATGGCTCATTTGAAAAAAGCTGGATATACAAAAAAGCTCGATAGTTGGGTCCCGCACGAGCTCTCTGAAAGATATCTAATGAATCGTGACTGTTTATTGAAACATAACAAAACCGAACCGTTTTGAAAAGATTGATTACTGGTGATGAAAAATGCATTACTTACGATAAGAACGTGCGAAAAAGATCACGGTCAAAAGGCAAGCAAGCTCTGCAGACTGTAGCGAAACCTAGATTAAACTCGCAATACGATGATGCTATGTGTATGGTGGGATTGGAAGGATATTATTCATTACGAGATTTTACCACCGGGCAAAACCATAAATTCGGATCTCTACTGAGCAAAAAGTAAAAAACGGCCGGAATCGATCAACAGAAAGGTGTGGTTTTCATCACAATAACGCTAGACCATACACATTTTAGCCACTCACTTAATATTGAAAAGTTTGGTTGGAAAGTGTTAATGCATCTACCATATGGTGGATGCATATTATAAACTATATAGCCTTGATATATACATATATATATATAAATTAAATGTGATATGAAATTATATTGATTTCGTATATAAAATAAGAAAAAAAATTTTCCCCGACCTAATAAATGTTTTATCCACTTCGTCTGCATTAATTAAGGAAAATACGTATATGTACCTGCATTTACTCACTAAGTTGAAGACGACTACAAAAGCGATATGTATGCCATATGTATGGAATGCATCGAATGTGATAAAAAAAATTAATCCAATGAATTAAATAAGTTATCGAAAATTATTGTCTGTCCTCTTTTCTTCGAAAATAGTAGTTTGATAACGGTAATCACGTTTTTGACATTTGGATTAGATCTATATAGAGCACCCTAAATATGTCCCACTGCACTTCACCTAAACCAGTAAGGTGGCATGTAACATATACACTATTCGGAAACCAATGCGAACTGGCGGAAGAATGTGTAAGGTGTCAAACTTTGAGATAAATAAATGGTATGACTGTGAATCATACTATCTAATATTATCAAAACGCCCTAAAACCTCTGTATAAGCTTAGTGACTGACGCTACGCTGACCAACACCGACAGCTTGAAACATCTTCGAAGCACGAACTTGTTGGTGATAGATGTCACAAAAACGGATCCGGAGCGATAATCCATAAACTACAGAAGTTAATGATACACGCGTGCTCGGGCTCGGTAATTTATGAGTAATGAAATATAATAATTTATTATAAAAATAAAAAAAAAAATTTAAACATATTTTATTTGTGAGCCTTTAAAGAAACATTCGGACAAATATCAAATCACAAAAATATTCGAGGAGACACAACGATTTGCATAAAATCAATGTAGCTTTAGATTAAAATGTTTCGCACACGAAACAGCAGCGCTCGTAACAACTATTATGAGAAAAAGCAAGAAATCTACCTAGTCATAAAATTTTGCCAATTGTACTGTATACCTTTAGGCGAACATTAACCAAGGATTTAATTTCCAGAAATCGACCAGTCGTTACGAATTGTATCACACCACTAGATAAGTAGTGCGCGAAGAGTAAATTATACCAAACACGTGCTGATCAAAGTCAAGTAGGTGTATTAAGTGTTACTGAGCGCAATTTAGATCAAAGCTAAGAATCGGGTGTAGCTGGTACTTGACTTAATAATTGAATAAAGACTTGAAAACGGCTGTAAATGGACTAAGAGAACCAAAGACCGATGCAGATACGAGACAAACATACATTATTTCTAGTCTCCATATGTAGGCGAGATGAAATTATAACCTGTAAATGCAATATCATACAAAAATAATTTATCAAAAAAAAATTTGGTTGCCTGTAAAGTCGGTATACGGGCGAAAGTTTTACGTGACAACGACTTTGAATGGTAAAATCATTTTAATGTGAATATTCATTCGTATAGTAGGAAGAAGGATGAAATAATAGTAACAATTTAAAACATTTATTTATACAAAGAATTATATTTAAAACATTAATTTATACAAAGAATCTCGCACTGAATTTCATATTAACAAAATTTTATTTTTACCTTTACACATACATACGTATTTATATACAAATATACATACAATAACTTGCAATACATTTGCAAGCTATGCACTAATTCTCTAGTGCTGCGCGCGGCAGACCGATCATAGTTGAGTGGGAGAGAGACGCAAGGCATTCGGCGGGCCTCTCTCTCGTTCGGTGACTCATCGTTACGTTACCGAGCGTTACACTTTTCATAAGTGACTCCCAGCCGCAACCTAATTTAAGACGTTGTCACGTCAAAACCTTCGACACCTTTGACACCTTCGACCAACAATAATGTTACTGCTTTAACGTTGGCTCGTAGGTGAATTTGCTTTAAACCCTCGGAGGCCGCTATTATAAAACTACCCCCTTCCCTTGCACGCGCAACTCTTTTAAATTATACGAAGAAGTTGTAGTCACGATGGTGCTGCTTAACATCATGCAGTCAAATTATCGACCGTAGGAATTTCTTACGTAAGCATATATATTTTTTATTGTAAGGAAATTTCAGAATATATATTAATATATTTCAAACTTGTTCGGTCCCGAATTAAAAACCATCCCATCCCTCCAAATAAATTCAATAATGAAAACTGGAATAAGTTATGCCTACAACTTCAATGTTTAGTGGTCAGTGGACTCAAAGTAAAAGTTTTTCTCAGGTGCCGGGGTAGTTTTCGAAATTTTATCAGTACCTTTTTTAATCATCATAAAGGTTTGATAATCCTACCAATATGATAAATTGGATTTGCGTGTTTATATAAATATTATATTTGTTACTCGAACATACATAAAGATCTGAATGCGTTTGGATAAAATTAGATAGACCATGACCTGGATTAACACATAATAAAATGATTTTTATTCTGAACTGTGAATAATAAAATTAATATCGCTATTTAAGTTAATAATACAAATTAAAATAACAAATGATTGAAGTATCTGTATCAGCATTTTCAGAAAACAAACTTTCAACTATGCACAATAAGATCGTCTTAAAATTTAATACAAATATTCTTGTATTTTAACCCAGAGAAATAGCATATTTAAACGAATATGGGAAATATTTGAAAAGGAAAACAGACGGCGTAACCAGGATCAAAATCAAGAGTGAGACTAGAATCGAATGGATATAAGAATTGGACGGATTTTAAATCCGTACGCCTACCTAGTGTACATACCTAGCATATACTCGTATGCTATCCTAAAGTTTAGTAATATCTAGAAGTTGAAACTGTTAGGTACATTGTATGCGAAAATAAACACTGATCTTCATAGTGATTGAAGTCGAACGTTATTCGCCCTTTATTTGTTACTTGTTTAGTACGTATTCT
Source organism: Eumeta japonica (assembly GCA_005406025.1). Lineage (NCBI taxonomy): Eukaryota > Metazoa > Arthropoda > Insecta > Lepidoptera > Psychidae > Eumeta > Eumeta japonica. Next base: position 18,295 of record BGZK01001347.1, read on the forward strand.
TTATACGCAGCGGACCGCGAGACCAGAGAATATTATAAACGAAAGCGCACGAGACGCGGCTTTTTTAAGCGAGAAATTTAAAAATAAAATCGTATTTTTACGCTTTCACGCATTCTCGCAGACGGATGAAATATTGGTCTTCCCGTGTTGTTCTTTAATTCAGGCACTATTTGCGCCTACGAAATAAATTCTCGTGGGCCTAGATGTCGCGTGCGCGGGCGGCCGCCCCGCGCCCTCCGCCCTTATTTAATCGTAAAATTAGAGATGCGCAGCGAATACTTTATCGCGCTGTTCCTGCAATTTATGAGCCTCCCCCGCGACTTTATTGTAACTATAACTCACTTCATTTGCCGGAGGTAGCGTCATTTGCGTATCCATCAAATTCGTCGCGGCGTCGCCGTTAACGGCAGCTGATTATTAACTGTTTGAGATGCAAGTCGGTCTGTTTTATTATAGTATTTGCAACATATATTCCGATCCCTTGAGATATTGAAAACTCATTTCGTATTTATTGCCTGGTTAGATAACTAAATGATCATTTGTTTATAATAAATGCCAAATTGTTTAATTATAATTGTTTCTTCTTCACTGAAAAGGATCCTGATTCAGGAACGTTAGAATCTATAGTCAGTGTACTTAAAATTGATCGATAGATCAAAGAATCTTTATAATACTTGGAATAATTAGGGATCTAGCGAGTTCATGTAAACGGCTCGAAAATTAACATATTACGGTAGTTTAGCTCAAAGGTACCCGGGCGGAGATGAGTCTAATGTCGTTTATAATATGAGTAGGCATAAATATAATCATAGAATAATGATTTGTCCAAAATATCGAGCAGGATAGCCAGTTCGGTAGGTCCGTACCGTTTATTAAAATACATAGTGCATAGCGCCAGTGAACTGACCGGCGCTAGTGAGCGGCTTGAGATCGGGCGGAGAGAGGTGCGGTAGCGCGTGGTGCGCGTGCGGCGGCCCCTGGGCGGCGGGCGCGGCCGCGGAGGGCGGGTGCAGGGACGCCGCGGGGGACGCCGCCTTGTCCCTCTTGCTTTCCGCCTTGACGGGCGTCTCGCCGGCCTTCTGTTGAGCCAGACGCTCCTGTTTACGAAACTTTGCACGACGATTTTGAAACCAAACCTGAAACGAAAAATATTTCAATTTAATATCTAAGCATGGTATATTAAAAATTAAAAAATAAAAACATCTTTGTTGGGGAATCGATTGAGTATCAAGCAAAGAAACCTTAAAAAAAACTTTATATGAATAATGGCATCTTGGTATTTTATATATAACATAATGATCCAAAAGTACAATAAATAAACCACTTCAAGGTCGTTATCCAATAAAAGCGAATTAAAGTCCGATGAACAATACTGATAGCAACAAAAAGGGACAAAACGACGGAAACACGAAGGCACTCGCACCGACACACGAGCGCCCGACCTGGCCGATGCGGACGCCCGTGAACCGCACGCGCAATTATAATGCAAACCGTTTTATATTCGCCAGAATGGACACAAATCCGAATTGATCATAATTCGATTTGTTTGAGCGATAATTGCAACTGCCACGGGCGCTGATTGGCTCTTCGTTAAAAACTGCAGTAGCGAGACCCTGAGCGCAATCATGTCACGGCGCGGCGCTCGCGCGTATTTGCCCTGCGCGCGGCGTGCCGCGCTGATGATGTTTGCTCGATTTAATATTTTCTCATTTCTATTCTTTGTTCTTTAATATAATATACGTTTCTTTATTTTTATGACAACGGACTAACCTCATGACAAAAATGACAAAAAGTCCGTGACAAGTTAGTCATTGGCGCGCCCACCTCTTATGTACAAATTCGTGTTAAATTCCATACACCTACTGGATGGGGATTATGGTCTAGTAATCTCGGAGAATATTTGTAACTGGCAGTAAGACATAACTTGAGCTGGAGAAGGATATATCACATTATTTATCACCAGGTCCTAACGCTGAGCAGCCTACAGTCATAATACCGCAGTTAGTCACAAATCCACATCTTTCACTAATAAAACATTCCACATCTTTAAATATGTACAAAAAATAGTAACGAAGGATTTCATTTCTAGGTTAACTTCCTATGAAATTTAGAATCCCAACAAAACATAACAATGCGGCTATGTAACAAATGTGAAATGTAACAATCTGGGATTTAGCATACTCTAGAACTATAACTTCCTCGGATTTACGAAAAACATGACATTTTTAATAAGGCATTCTTTATTACATTACTTTAGAAAATAAAAGAAGCTATTATTCTTAGACCACTTATAATCGAGAGAAATAGCTAGATAAATCACTGCTCTACCGAAAAGTGTCTGCTTGAGTGAACAGGTAGAGTCACACACGAGATGTTGTATGATGGCGAGGATCACCGCACAATTATTGTGAATTCACAAACTTGTTTGTTCACGCTAGCAAAGTTCTTTAAATCACAAACGGAGAGGTCAATAATTGAGTGGCTAAACGAATCTAGTCGGTTGCAACGGGAGGGTCCTACACCCCGCACCACCCGGATACCAGTGAACTTCGAGATGCATTTTCCCAGAAAGTACTTAATAAGTAGATTCGGTGACATCTCTGACTTGACGGTAAAATTCTGGACACTTTTTTTTTTAAACAACTTACGCGGATTTCAGATCCGCTGAATTAAATCAAGGCAATATGTGAACAAACTTCAAATTTATCGCAGCCGAAAAGGAATATTTATAACGAAGCTTCAAGAATTTTGCGGGAAAATTGAGTTCGAAAATGTTTATTGTGGTATTTCGTTTAAATTTTTGTATTTGCCGCTGAGTAAATCTTTTGAAAAGGTTATCCGAGTTTTTTGGTTATCATTTTTGCAAAATACTTCCATAAAACTTCACAATTTTATTCTTTAATTTTAAAATAGAAAAACTTGCGATCACACCACATTTTTTTTCAAGTTCCATTTATCATAAATACTTTAATATTACTGAAATAATTTCCATAAAAACGATTTCTAACAGAGAGACAATCATCATCATCGTTATACGCTTTTATATATTTGGCTCATTGGCTACCGATTCAAAAAAAATCAAAAATTAAACTATTTAAAATATTCAGTTTATTACTTGTAACTAATTTATCAAAATACAAGTAAATACGTTTTAATATATTTTAATCTGACTTCTATCACTTAGAAAACGAAGTTTTAGGAATTACCGATTGCAATAATCCCAGTAATATCAATTCTAGTTAAAATAAAAACTAATAGGATATATTTTTAATGTAATCTAAAATGAACTGTGCTGCAAATTTTTATGAAAGCTCAAACTAACGAATTGAAATTATTAAAAATCGAATTTCAGAATGAGATTTTTAATATCACATCTCTTTTCTCTTGAAACCGTTTTGCTGAAACTTTAAAATTTTGATTAGTAACAACATGAAACTAGTTTTATTCTAATCCAAAAAAAAAAAGCTGTAACAGACAAGGATCAAAACGTACCCTATAAATGTTATGTTTTTTTTTGTTTAATTTCAAAATAGGAACTCCTAAATTACGATATCCTAATAAGCTTTATTCTTTCAAATGTTAAATTTAAAATAGGTGTACTAGATGCGTCCCCGAAAGCTATGAAGCTACGAAATGGCATCACGGGTAAACGCCTGTTCGTAATTATTTTTAAAATGATAACTAAATAGGCTTAAAACATTGAACAGTGTCATTATAAGAACGTTGGTTATTTTGTATTTTATATAATTTCAATCCCATTTCAAATGCGTTTACTTAAAACAGCCATTTTCGTAATTGTATTTTGAAATCAGACAAAAGGAGTATCAGCTTAAAATTTCTTTAGTCTATCTAGTTAAGTAACTTATCTGTCTCACCGTTTATCCATTCGCTTATAAATGATGCACAGCAGAACTAATTATTTCGAGGCTTTCTTTTATATGAAGAGTTAAGTCACTCAGGCCAGGTTAATACGCAAAATGCTTTGTTCATATTTGTCGATGTTCTTTTCGCTTATAACTCGAGCTCCACAGGTCAGATTTCATTGCGTTCTCTTATTCCCGAGTACGTTGTTTCGTCAAGTTTCATTCTAAGCGGTTGGATCAGGTTTTTAACACTTCACAATTCCGTTAGACTCATCCTTCCATGCTAGACTGTGAAGTTTAACGTCGATCTGTCAACGCTGGCTCAATAGGTGTCGGCGAGGCTGCTAATGGCCACTGTTATTTGTGCGGTAATAGTGTCCTGTGGCGAAGGCTTAACGTGCTCTAAGAGGCAAGAAAAGATCCGTTTAATTTAACCTAAGATGACAGTCGTTGGTCGTGACAGTTCATTGGTCGTTTGCACCTGGTCAGAATTTGAATCCAATACCACAAGACAGCCTGCACCTTCCGGCTCGAAGGCAATATTCTTGGGTCACCCCAGATCGTTTCTATGAACGTTTGTGCTTTTGTGTATGCGTACAATCGCTTATAAGAATTTCAACTAAATCTTTACTTCCCAGAACTGATTTTGAAGGCAAACATTATGTACGAACTGTATTTATCTTGGAATATTACATAGGTCAGATGGTGTTGAAAGTGGCAATACGAAAATATATCGGAATTGGATAATTTAAACGTGCAGTCTGTTTAATTTTATGAATTTATTGGGATGAAATTCATTAAACAACTGGCTAGGATCTATTAGATGGCAATTAAACTCTATTATGTAACACGAGTCTGTTGTAATTAAATATTATATACATACTTATAATATTTTACATTCATATACAGGGTAACGATTTGTTGTCGATTAAATGAAAATGCTTTTACATTATGATATTGGCTTCAAAATTACTTATAATATAAATATTTAACGTGATTATTATCGTCATTTTCAAAGATCAGGACACAAAAAACAATTTTTCCTGTGATAGCTGACGACACTACTTATTATATGTTTCCGATAGCTAATCACTGATTTTGACGGTAGGTACGTTTTGACATTAGCTAAAACAAACAAATATTATTTGGCTTTTATGGTTACAATTATTAATATTATTAAATACTTTCTTCCAGCCCTTGTGTGCATCAACTGAATTTTGTAAAAGCACAAACCCGGTTCTATCATATGCGACCTCTTTATTTGTGAGTTAATATATTTACGATACTATTTAAATCTGAATAAAAAGAAAAATTCTATAAATAGAATCTCAGAATGACAAATAACGTCTGTATCTTTAGATTTTAAACATTTCGACTTCATATCTGCGTGGCTGTTCACGTCATCGTTCGATTCGACGAGCTGTATATAACACTGAAACTAATGTCTGTTTCATATTTTAGTTAACAGGCAATAATTTCAATTTTTTGTCAACAATGTACAACATTTAATTTCATAGTGAATATTCATCCCACTCACAGTTATCTTGATTTGAAACGTACAGATTTTTTGATATAGACTGTTAGAATGGTAGAGTTTTAAAACGACTTCTAAAAGGTATAGGATTCTTAAAATGGTACAGACTTTTAAATGAACAAACCGCACAAAATAACTAGCACATGAAATGTATCTGACTCAAGTGTAGTATTTTATTAATTTTAATTTCTCATGCACACGAGCTAATTTTATTATTCTATTTAATAGCATTAGATTAATTAAATATGTAATATTAGTTTTTTTTAATAAACAAACAATTTAATCACATATATACACAAGATTAACTAAATTCAAAAAGTCATTGCCGGTTGTAACAAAACTACGGTTGCAATAAAGTTCTTTATTTTTTTTCATAAAAGAATAGACAATTACAATCAAACAACGTTGTGTTACTGTAAGTTAAATATTTGTAGATTTCATAGGTAAAAAAAACGAATGGAACTAAAATGTACGGCGTAGTAACACAACTAATTGCTTATAGTATCTTGCCACGGGCTTTGCTAATGACAGTCAACGTCGAGTGTTGTACACTTTTTTCAATCGGTAGTGTCATTAACAAGGGGCCTACATTTTTAGCCTACATTTTTACCTATTCTTTGCTGTAGGTCAATTAAGGGGACACAGTGATAAGCTATTAATTTGACGTGGAGAGTAGCGTCCCGTGGCCCGCGCACACCGCGTTACTGAATATTAAAATTCGCCTGCGTTTGCTTATTTTTATAAGTCACACGCAAAAATATATTTCGTTCAAATTAAAAACTGGGATTAATTTTAAAAATTCCAACTGGCATTTTTGAGCGTTTATATAGATAAATCAACATAGAAAGTTGGAGGTTTAAATCGCTCCCATTTGCGTGTAAAACGTAAATCTCTGTTTTAAAAGAGGTATCGTTGATACCTTTTTCTCTATTATAAAAGCTAATAAATCGTATAATGACAAATAAAAGTCAATAACATGTAGAATTCAGTCATCAAAGATCACTTTCAAACGTTTTGTGTTTTCTGAGAAAAATCGAGATCCCTACTACCGAAATTTCCAATTAGCCACCTTAATTTCGTGCCGCAATTTCGGACGAAATCAATAAATTTATATAAACAAATAAATCTTAGTTTTGTTTACGACCGCTCGGGATCCTCAGCAGGTAATTAATCAGAACAAACGAAACAGACTTTGTGTCGTGAGCAATTTCTCTAGTTATCGCGATGTAGTTGAATGTTTAATTCTCTTAGCAGCAATGACAAACTGTCGCATGATACGTACAAATCGTGTACATTATTCACCGAACGCAACACTAAAATAATTTCGCCCACCGGCCGACGTCACGCGATTCGCCTTGGCACTGAACTTGACGGACGGTCGCGACCTACCACTTCTAAAAACATCCAACGCTTTATCGCGGTTTCAATAAGTGAGTCTTGTGGCTATTATCATCGCGCTGTTCACGGTTAACCGAAATATCTTCGCTATTTAGCGAAGATATTTCGGGCATCGTCCGTGATTACATTACGTGTAAGATATGCTCTTTGTACTTTAAAACCGGTTTTTCTAATGTTTTCGTCTTGCATTAGCGATATTATTTTTAAACATTTAGAAAAAAACAATAGTTTAACAAACACTGATAGGTGTGTGAATATACAAATTATGTGTTGTTACTTAATGACGACTGTTATGTGAATATGAAATATTAGTGTTCCTTTTGTTTTCGTGTTTCTCATGCAAACGCACACATGACGCGACAGTACCGTGTAAATGTGGATAGAATTTTCGTTTTCACATACTAACATTGCTCCCAACAGCTTTTGGAAGTATTAAACTCATAACATAGCTAAGAGTAGTCAGCGTTTAACTTTAAAAGTAATGAATCGGGCTTTGAGCCTCTTTTTATTATTTCTTGAGCGTGTAGTTGGAGTTCACAAAATAATGGCTACGCGGGTCAATCTGAAAGTCTTTAGAAATTAAAAAACTGAGCAAACTAATAGTTATTTTTATCATGATGGTTTTTTTTTAATAGTGTCCGTTGAGATCATCACTACATTCGATGGAACCACTGAGAGAAACACTTTGCATACTCGCACTTAGGGGTCGCTTTGACGGCCTTTCCATATGCAGCCATCGCTTCATTGACGTTAATAAACCATTTTTCTTGAAGTTTTATTTTAAGAAATAAATAAAAATCGTGTGGTGCGAGGTCGGGGCTGTAAGGCGGGTGCTCCACTATTTCTATACTTAACGTCCCCAAATAGTTAGTTGTTCGTCTGGTGGCATGTGGTGAAGCGTTGTCATGATGCAGTAGAATTCGAGTTCGTTTCCCGTACTTTTCCAAAACAAAGAGGGCAAACAATTGTTGATGAACGAGCCTATAGAAACTGGTTTTTTATCATCTGAAATAATTATTGTATAATGACCTGTCATTCCGAAGAAAGAGCCCACCTTATTTTTTCCGACGCTTCAAACTCATTTTGCTTTAGTAGTCAACTCCTCGAAAGGAAACACCCACTGAACAGACTGTCTTTTGGTTTCGGGATCGTAAAAGTAAATCCAGCTTTCGTCACCTGTAACTATGTAGTATACAACATTTTCGTCACCACCGGCAAATCTTTCCATCATTTTGTGACACCAATTAACATGAGGGAATTTTTGAGCTTCGTTGACTTATGAGATATCAACTGAGTACAAAGCTCCCTGATCGTTAAATTGTTCATAAACGATTTTTTGCACTTAACTCATACCGAAATCTAAGTTTGTCCGAACCTGTTGGTAGGTCACTCTTGTCTTCGCACAGCACCGATGTTGTCTTCGGTCTTCGCCGTAGAAGGACGTCCCTCACGCAAATCGTCAGTCACATTAGTGTGACCCCGTTTGAACTTGTTGAATCAGTTATACACAGTGTTAAAGGATAAAGCTTCATCATGAAAAGCTAACTGAACTCTGTTATAACTTTTTTGTTTGCTTAAATGGCAACAAAAGTCATTGAAAATCAATATACGAAAATTTTCTCAGGTTAAATTGAAATTGAGGCTACACAAACAATTTTCTTTTTGCTGCCAATTTGTAAAAACAAATAACAGATAAATTATGTACATAATAAAGTTGGCAAAGAGTTCCATTTTTTAATTTAAACATGTTTTTTTATATTACCGTTTTTAAGTGCCCAGTAATAAAAAATTTAAGAGTCATTATCTATAAAATTATGTATAAAATATTAGTGAATCTAAAGTGGGATTCGCAAGGAATAATTTACAAATAATTTTTTTTTGGTAAAGAGTTTGTCAATTCAGACATAAAAATAGAATTACTTCATTAGTAAACTTCAAATAACTCTTCCAATTGGTACTCCATTCCATATATATACATATGTTTTAAAGTTTCAACTCAAATGAACGAAATATGCGGTCTGATTTTTTAAAGGATAAGTGTAAGTTCCAACAATAAGTTGTTTTCAGAATTGTGACCAATTCTGAGATAACTGGCTGTGACAAACATACACAAGCGATTTTAATAAGGTTTCTTTTTTTAAAACACTGTATTTAAAAACTCAATTAACTTTCGTTACCTTTTAACTAAATAAGACTTAAGAAATAAGACTAAATATGCTTCGATAATGTAAATGATAATTGTATTAGGTCTCAACGCAATTACAGTAATTATAATTAAAAGCCGGTACAAAAATACGCGTTTGTAATGTTAATTTTTTTTTATGGGATGAGTTAAAATTTTATATTTAAATCACTTCATTTTAAGGTTTACATAATTAATATTTTAATACAATTCTGTCATAAAAAAAAATTGGAGATTTCGCTCTTTCCTATCGAATTATAGAATCCAGAAACGTATGTAGGTATGTTAAATATACTAAAATATATAAAGCACAAAAAAATCACAATCACTAGAATGTAATTGAAATTAGTTAGTATATGATAAATTAACTTTCTATCATGTAACATATTAATTTCGAATTGTCAAGACAAAACGCAGAGGGTATTATACTAACGAACAAATAAAAATCAATAGCGATTATTTCAAAAATGTTTGAGCTATATAACCCTCATATAAACAGCCAGTTAAAAGAATGCTATAAAAATATTTTATCGACTTATTTTCCTTTACAAAAACGAAGAAAGGATGATGGTTTTTATTTCACAAAAGTATTAACTAACATATTATTATATGTAATTAAATTTTTAACAATAAACGTTAAATATTATGTGATTTGCATTTACGACTGCAAATATTTATCGAACGAAACCCAAATAAAACAACATTATTATCTAACAAAACTTTTCAAGAATTTTTGAAAATTTTTAATATAATTTAACTAGCTTCTGCCCGCGGCTTCGCCCGCATGGACTTTGAACACATTCCTTTATATTATGTATCGATCGTTTACGATCTCAATGCCAATCCTGATTTCGATACCGATTTGTCTCACTTTTGACTTTGATCGCAGTCTCGCTTTTAATTCAGAACCCGGTCTCGGACTAAGTAGATTAGGGTTAAGGAGCCCCGCTCTGGTTTCTATTCCTTATTCCAATTCCGAACATGCTCTTGGTTCTAATTTTAATTCCACACTCGATTCCAACCATAGTTCCGTTCTCGATTCCGTCCTCATCCGGTCTCGGCTTTGGATTCTGCTCTTCTTCTTGTTTGCAATATTGATTCCGCTACCGGTCACAGTTCTGATTTAGACGGGGCCACTACCAAAATAAAATTTAGGCTATATTACTCGGAGATGATGTAGGTTTCTATAAGGGAAGAAGTTTTAAAATCTGTAATAGCACAAATATGCACGCACAAATATGACGCCATATCGAAATATTTATAGTCTATTTTACTCAAGAAGTTTCTCGTTCATGAAGGAACTTTTAGAATCGATTCCGTAATTTTGTTGTAATGGCACGAATATGCAGAACGAATATATCAACTTCTGAACGAGATGTCGTAGTGTTCCATAATTCTTTTTGATTCGAAGTAAAGGAACTTTTTGCATCTATAACTCGATTCAGTCGATGAACCATAAAAGAGAAGAAATTTAAAAGCATCTGTTTTGAATATCTAATTGTTAGTGTCATTCAATCCTTCATTAGATTGATCTGCCATATCATTTGTATCATATCGAAGATCACTTTTTCAAATACGAAAATTCGTAAGTATTCTTTTCTGATTCAAGGAAGTATTATAACCAGTCAACCTTCTCCTGTCTAATATAAATATTTATCGCAGGATCCTCCTAAGTGACGGGTAAGATGCGATGTTTTGTTTAGAGAAGCGATTTATGAAATCTGGTATACCGGTTATCATTGGTGGCACGTGTATGTGGTGGTTCTAGGATCCTTTTTTTTTTTCACCCCCGCATGATTGGATGTCTGATATCTGCATGCGCAGACGGCGGTTTAGAAGTGCACAGTATTCCATTGCTGAGGCAGCCTCAGCCCGCAACATTTCTGCTAACCTATTTGCCTGCACTGTCTACTGCCGAGGTTTCATCACAGATGAGAGATCAAGAACAAATATAGGTGGGAAGTGAACCCAGTTCAATATTCTAAATCAGGTACCTACCTTAATCTCTTTGTTCAACATTTGATTGTGAACATCATTAAATTTGAATATACACCTTTTCTCGGCACTTGCTGTCGGGTGGCGTTCATTAATTACACTGTAATAATGTACAATGTTTATCATTTGTCTCAATTGATAAAACAGGTAATTTAGACCCAGTTGAACCCTATTATATGTCAGAGATCACATAAAAAACAACCATACGCCCTGAACCTCATATCTCATTGAACATAAATTAAATATTCTGTATTGTATCTTTATGCTTTTATTTTCTTATATTAACAAACTCACTAATAAAAAATACAGCTATACATAAGTTATAAGAAACATAAACATACATACCAACAAACAGATAGACAGACAGAGTAGCCTATTATTTACGCAATTACATGTTCTTACTGTCGGTACACAAATTTTCATCAAGATCAGTGAAACCTTTTTTTAGTTATAGAAAAACGTACAGACAGACAAATAAACAAACAGAAAAACCGGAAAATAATAGCCTACCATTTACAAAATCAAATGTTCTTCCTGTATACCAATTTTAATCATAATCGGTCAAACCGTTCTTACGTTATAAAAACACAAACAGACAGACAGACACACAGTAAAACAATAGACTGTGGCCTATTATGTGCGCAACTACATTTTATTATTGTATACCGATTTTATTATTGTATTTCGATCATCCGAGATGTTCTTGAGTTATAAAAAGACATACAGACAGACCAGACAAAAATGAAAAAAATAGTATTATGTGAATCACTGCATCATAAAACGATTATTTATCACAAAATTGATAAAAAATAAATGTACAGACAGAACCAATAGATTTATATAGTGATATAGATGTATTATAGATATAGATAAATACTTTAAATATTATTAACGTATTAACAAATACTTTAAGCACGTTATGATCGAAACAAATAATAAATCTCCGAGTAATTCGATGTAATGCTGTCGAAATAAAGAGTGTACTAAAACTTGTTGTTAATTTTGGATGTACTTGATAACGTCCGTGATTTTGTAATAGAACAAAGTCACGTTGCGATCCGGCCTCACACGCGTAGCGGCCGCGCGCACTGCACTCAATCACGGACTCCGCGGCCGTACGATCGCGTGATATGACACATTTGACAACGCGGTTCCCTTGAAAACGCATATAGCGCTGCACCGAGGCTGGCGTGCGCGACCGCAGCGGCCTGCGCACCGACACGCCGCCGGCGGTCGATCATTTTAACGCCACACCAAAAGTGTCACATATATCAAAAGGTATCTTATGAGTGACACTGAATTATTTAAATTTCGTCTTGGCTCTCGTGGAGGTCTTGCGATGATTTACCAGAAGTTAAATGCATATATCACGAGATGTTTTATTTGAGCCGTTATTACGTTTTTCTCGCTTTGAAGTTACTGGCAGTAATATTTTTTTAACGGAAAACGTTTTTTCGCTCGTCAACTATAGTGATAGCCGGTCGAACTTTCTTCTGTTACAAAATACCGTCAGATTTCAATCGTTAATTATTACGAGACAAATAATGCGTTAACAACGGTTGAGGTCATAATGGATGGAACATGTCTGTACGCGTTTATTATGCCACGATTGTTTTGCCTTTGACATCATCGCGCTGGTGTAAACACATGCGCGTGATTTATGTTAATTTGTATTATAATTATTATATATGTGTGTGTGTATATATATATACATACATACATACATACACACATACTATATATATATAGTAATTACAAATTAGTTTAACATTGGAACACCTTTAACTAAGACGTTGTTTCAGGTGTCATTGTGAAGAACTTGAGAAGAACTCCTGAGATTCAAAGTAAAACAACAGAAATTTACTTCAAAATGGGTATTAAATTGGAAATTACAAAAATTTAAAAATGTTGTCTCATGTAAGTCGTAAATATGCACGTAATTGTAGACAATGTGAATCAGAAGAAAATTCGCATCGAAAGAAATTCAAAAACCTAAAAAGTGTAGAGCCGAGCAACTGTACCTATTGTCATGATTTCATCCCGATGTTTTCACAGAAAATCTACGGCGCGGACTTTGATTACTACGCTTTCGGTTTTTCTTTCTCGTCGAAGAGTGAAAAGATATAATATCGGTGCCAATAAAATAAACGTACAATATATTACATAGCTATGCCTTAAATATAAAATTGTCAGCCGGTAAAAAGGCGTTCATTTTTCGTTTCGGTTTTAAGACAAAATCAGAGAGTTGGACTGGAAGATACGTGCCGGGCTTAACCAAGCGGCGGGCACGGCGGCGGGGGCGGGCACGGGGGCGCCTAACGAGCGCGCGGGCCGCGCCTGATTGGAGCCGGCGCGGACGCGATCGCCTCCGGCGCGCACCTCTCATTCCGCATTATTTCCGAATTGGAAAAAATCAAAGCTGCCGTACGTGCGTTGCATCGCGACCCGCCGCCGCAAACAAACAAATAATACGAGCGGCGTATGCAATACCGATGAGCGCGGGGCGGCCGCGCGCCAGCCGAGCGCGCGCGCGGGCAAACAACCCGCGGCAGATGTGTTTGAGCCAATTTGTTTCTGTGTTTATCGTGCGCCCCGCGCGCTCCGAGTATAAACATCGTGCCGATCGATTCACGTCATTGATCGCTTTAAACGCCGCCATTTGATGTAATCTACGGCCACGTAACTCGGCGCTGTGTAAACGCGCGCGCGGAGTCGGTGCGCCCGTTCGTACGTCTCGGAGAAGTCGGTTATAACGATTCGCATCGACCGACCGACGCTTACGAGGCGAGCGCATCGGGCGCTGATGAATAGCGAGAGGCCGATTTAGCGCAGGGTCCGAACGATCGAGGACGAAATCGAAATGCACTTTGTAAATGAACTGCAAGCGGCGCGGGGCGCGGGGCGTGGGGCGCGGCGGTGCAGGGCGTGCGGCGGTAGGTGGCAAATGTAATTAAATACGGCGGCTGCAGCCCGCGACGGCGCGCGCCCGCAGATGCCATCTCGTTTAGAAATCCATTACCAGATAAGGTAATTAGAGTGGACCTATAAATAGACGATCCGCATCGGCCGTTACCGCTCACTCTCGCGATGAAACGCCGTTTATGTGCATAGAATTGTTGTGTGACGTCAGTAATTTATTAGACAACTGCAGTGGAGATCGCCGAGGGTGAGGCCCTATCGGTACCTCGAAAGTTACGGTGAAATTATTTTCCATCAGGCCCACTGCCCGCGGGAACATCGCCGCACAGACGCGTAGTCGTCATTGTACGCTTCCCGCTTACGTACAAAAGTACGAAACTGAGCTGCGTAGTGGGCAGGTTGTTAGAACAAATTTCAATTTAAACGATAACAGATAGCCAAATAAACTTTTTATAGACTTAGTAACATATTACGAATACCTGGAAAATAAAAAAAATCAACAAGTCTGAATTTTCAAAAGATTCTCCGTGCCTTATTATTGACCGTGACACCATACATCTCAGTTCTCCATATTTTGCGAAAATTCGTTAGATAGCTTCAAATAAAAGTTTACCTTTTCATTTAGAAATGTATGAAATTTTCGTATAAGCGCCGGAACTTGGTATTACGTAATTATACAAAATATCACCCAATAAGATTACTCACGTTACTCAATCTTTCAATGGCATTATGATTATTATTATATATTGTAGTTTTATTCATGTAGCAAGTAAGTAATAAATTTATGTTATAGATTTTAGCAAATGAAATAATATTTCCCCAACAAGTTTATATTAAAGTCAAATATTGGATCCCTATTTACGTGACTGGTAGAACATTCTAAGTATTATTAAAACATTATCTGTATGTTATCATACACTTTGTGTCTTAAGTTATATCCGTTATTGACACCAGAAAAATTAAAAAGTGTTTCAGATAATTGTGTATGTCTATACAAAATAGTTATACTCTTTAAGTGAATATAATAATATTTATTTTCACTTTCGTTATATAACCGATGTTTGATGTAAGGCCGGATAAATTATTTTCTGTATTGACATTGAAGTGTCGCTCTTCTTATACTAAATCCTCTAGAATTTTTTATCCACAGAACGGAACCCTTAGTGCGAGCATCGGACTCGTGTTTGCCCAGTTTTATTCTGGCCTACATAAAATCTTGTATTTGATATTTCTGCAATTACTTACTCGAGACGACACCGATAGCGAAAACGCAGAGAAAACGTTCTCTAAATCAATACAAACGAGATTTCTAACAAAAATCAGCAAATATAAGACATGTGCTACAAAATGGTGAATGGGAATAACGAAGCGATTAGCGCGACCTCTGGTTGACGCGAGACAACAAACCGAATGAGACAAACGATGAATAAAGCTCGACTAATTGAACGGACGTACATTGATCCCGATTTCAGCGTAATCGGTGGCGTTGGAACGCGGCGCGGCGATTAGCTAAAGTGATTAGAGCAGTGCGTGCGCGCGCGCCCGCCCAATTAGCCGCCCGCCCGTCTGAAAGCCATCGCGAACGACGACAGGCACTCGAAAATGCGCCCCGAAAATTAATCTGACTGTAAAACTAATCTAAAATCGATTCGTACTTAAGCAACAATTAATAATAAATTTAAGATAATTTACAATTTTAATATTGTTCATGTGAAAGTAAAAAGCATAAGTAGACTACCATTAGACTAATTGAACTTATCGATGCTTACTAAGATTGTGGAATACATTCTATAGAAATTGTCTTCTTATGAATGTGTTCCGTTTCCCGAGGGAAATTTAAAACTTAAATTGGAATTTCATGTAAGTTTTTCTGTAAACTGTAAGTAAAACCCTATCTATAAATTTCCCAAATTTTAGAATTCTTAATATCAAAGATAGAGTCTAAATGCTGGATATTAAGTATACAATTTAATAGACAATATTTTCTTTATTGTCTTTTAAATTAAAAATTGTAAAATCTTAAAAAAATGTTTTTCTCATAGTAAATCCCTTCACTTGATATTCAAGTGGTATACTTGGTAAAAATTATTTTTTAATATGTTAATTAACTCCCAAATGAACTCGGGAAACTAGAATTTATTTAAACTGTATGCCCATGATTAGTCACACCTAATTCCATATTTGTACCATATTAATCTATTATAGAAAAACTGAACTATGAGCAGACAATTAAGAAACAGAGTGATCCTATAAGGGTTCTGTTTTTTCATCAGATTTCAGGAATCCTAAGAAAAAGGCAGCTGTTGTTAATTTCATTATTGTTCGTTAACTCTTTTACGAAGAACTAGACATAAAAGAAAAAAAAAACATCAAATTATAAAATACTTATGTTAAGAGCGGTAATAAAATTTTATTAGAAATCAGTTAAAATATTTGATACATTATATATTTTCCTTGTAATGTATTGTAATTACCCGAGTACAACAATAACACTTAAAATAAATTCATTGAGGAATCATGAAACATCGCACGGGATAAATTGTAGGCGTTAAAAAAAAATTCTCTATTGTTTCATACTGTAATTAGCCTTGTAACGAAGTGTTTTCTCCTTCTTGTCTTCCCTGTTTTATACCTCACTTTGCTTTGCCAAATTTTTTTATGCTCAAGCTCCGACCTTAGTTTAGGCTCGTGTGTGGGAAACGAAAGGGAAAATAAATACGTCCGCTCCAATTATTATTTAACCAAACTCCGACTAAGGTATTTGTATCAGTACATTATTCTATGTACGTAACTATATCTTTACTTGTACTTTCACATACTCTTCTACGGCTGATTCCTACTTCTTCTACCATTTTAATTCTTACTTAATATATGTTTCTTCTTCTATTGCATCAATATTTTGCTGCTACATCCACTTATACTTATATTCTTACTTCTTCAGCTACGTTTACATGAGTTTCTAATGCTCCTAATACTTTTCGTATGCGATATCTAATTTTATTTCTTTTGCTTATATTCTACTGCTTTTTCTACTTATTAAGCTTCCCCACTGCTTACGTTTTGTAAGGCTATCACTGAAAACATATATTTTTTTATCAATATTCATAAGTTATAAAGCATTATTGCTATGGGTTATCGTACGGGTGAAAATCCATAACAATAATACATATATTGCATATATATAGTACAAAAGTATTAGATTATGTCATATAGAAAAAATACAGACTATATTAGTATCAAAACGACAATCTTATAAAATATTTATTGAAGTTACTTGTATCTTTTGATTGTGTTTCAATAATCATATTTATCAAAACAAACAATATAATTTTTAATTAGCTCTGAATTGTTCCATTCTATTTAATTAGATTTAACTACTTATATTTGAAAAATAACGCTTTTAAACATAAATATAATAAATTTAAATATACACGACAAATTAAATTAGTTTTATCGTTCGTCAGAACATAAGTACTCATGCAAACATAAAACACAAATAAAATCGGTCAAGGTCTTTTTTAATGGACGGATGGTTTTAAATACGTCTTTGAATGTTCTAAAAATATTTTTAATTGAATAGTGACTCAAAGCTACACCGAATTCCCTTTAACTTATTTCTGACACCGAAATAAGAATGAAGCTGTAAATGCGCCGGTTCAACTTGAATTTAGCCTGATTCGGTTCTCATGATATTGGTCTCTGCAAAACCTGGCTGAGTTTGAGGAAAGAGAACTATTGAATGTTCATACAAAATATATTGATACGTACAAGTACGAGTAGGTACCAACGAATCGACTCATCGATTTGTTTACCTCCTAAAACGACATATTCGTAAGCGCCCCAATCAGGACCCGCCCCCCTAATTTACGACGCATTTATAGAGTCACCGAGGGCTCTTAATAAAGTTCTCCGCTTAAACAGCAACGCACAACAATGAGTTGAGTATTAGAATAAACAAAGTGAGAGTTCGCCATGTGCCGGGCAAACACGGGTAATGTATTCAGCGGGTCGGGCCGGCCGCGGCCACTGCGCCACCTCGCGCCGGCTCCCTCCGGCTTAGTTCTGAGCTTTGATGACTTGAGCCAATATCACAGGAATGCAAGACACAATCCGCTCCGTCTGCCGACTGCTATTCCTTAAAAAGCTAAAAAGCTGTTTTTAATCCCGTGTCGGATTTCTCTGATTTTGTTGATCTTGTATATCATTTTAGATGTTGGTTTTAGAAGGCAAAATCGGAAAATTAACGCTTTTTTTGAAAATTCTCGAATGGGGAGGGTATTTAGTGATTAATTGTCAAATCGCGAAATCGGAAAGCATGTCTCCATGTTTGCGTAAAACTCGTCTCATTTAAAAGTAAATTCCTCATTAAAAGTTGTCGAGTTTATTTTCGATGTGAATACTTATACGATATAAGCAACTCTAATCTTACCAGAAATATAATCCTAATCGATTGGCTAAAAGTTTACTTAAACTCAAATCCACCAACTTTTGTTTATAAAACTGCACTGCACAACCAATTATGGGCAAAATATTTTTTTTTAATAGAGCCTGTAATATGATCAACAATATATCGTCGAATTTAGACTTCGATGTTTCTTTCTTATACTGCTCTATAATCAGGCGACACTTGGCGGATATATTTTTAAATTTAACCACTTAAGGTTATTTTTATGTAACTTACTTTGTGGTTAGATACTTTTAATTACTTTTTATTTACTCAGTCATTTAATCCCGTTTTTCTTTTATTTATCATTGTTTTTTTTGCTTATGTTTCAAAAATATTATTTTTTAACTATAAGTGACAACATGAAATTGACTAACATAAATATAATTAGTTATTTATGTTGACACATAAGAACTGTAATTTTTCTATGAATAAATGAATAAATAATCTAAATATTGCTTATTATACCTAAAAGTACAAGTAAATTGAGGGATAGAAGAATAATTTAAAACAAATTATGCATTTACTTTTAAATTTGTTTAAGTCAAATTCTCATCTGGCTTTGTCACCTTACTGCAGAGACATCCATTTCCATCAAACTTTTTATTTCAATTTGGGAAGCCGGCACACCGAACCCCTCACGCTGACGAAGTGCGGGTCAGGGCTGTTAAAATCGTTACCACCAATGGTGTAACAACGTCACCTGACGTAACATGTTAAAAAGATTCTTAATATTTGACTTAATCTAAATTATTCAGAAAATAAACATTGTATATATCATCTTCCGTATTTAGTATTTGAAATCACAAATATATTACACTCATAGCATGCTTCATAGAAGCACACAACTCCTTAAACTTATCGATATCTATGCAAAGCTGCAGGCTATTTGTACTTTCGTCAAATTCCGTTACATGCGTTTACCCATCGAAAAGAATTATCCGTTATTTTTCAACTGGAGCCCGAAGTCCACAAAACCAAACAACAACCCTGACGTGATAGCGCACAGCAGCGGGCCGGTCATCCATCAGACGCGACCTCGCACGGCGTCATGCGTCCCAGTTATTATTCACGCGCTTCTGTGCGCGTCCGGCGCTCGCGTCGCAAACGCAGCGGAAACGGGAGGGGAGGCGACTCTATCATTTTTCACGCATTAATCAGCACGATCGGTTCCAGGACTGTAGATTGCTGTACACATCCTAATAATAGGTTTCAGTTGAGGGTTCCTGTATCCCTAAGTCGTACAAAATCTAATATATCAAAATGACATGTAAATCTTTTTGAAACTGAATTGCACGTGATGGACCCCCACAGGGTTTTATCTTATAAAGTGAACTTCGAATTAGTTAATTGAAATACTGGGTCTCCGTCTGCGGCTTTACCTGTCTAAAATTTATTTGATCTGTCGCATAAAGTTTCTATCGCATCTGAACCCCCTTCCCCATTCACCGGCCCACTCCTTCTCTAAATTCTCTCCTCCATTTATATATTTTTCAATACATTGAGCGCATCGTGATCTAAAGGTCGAATGTAGGTTTATGTTTTTTTTAACCATTATTGTTTGTTCATATCATGACCTTTCTGTAGTTTTCGACTCAGGCACTTGTGATTGGCCCTGTAACTTATCAGGCTAGATGTATAAATGAGAACATTTTTTCTCCTGATATCCGACTAAAATTATATAAAGTATACATTCTGCTCCAAGGACAGCTTCATCTACCCATAAAAACAGCATGAAAATCCATTCAAGTATGCAAAGATGTCAGATATTTCAGAGAATAGACAGACAAAAAACTAAGGTTAACCTGAAATAACCTTAAAAAAAATAAATACCGTAATCACACCCACGTGTTGAATGTATTAGAAAAAAGGTTTAATTACTTACTTCTGTTAGAAATCCACTGGAATTAGAATAAATATCTTTTATTCTTTTTGCCAATAACTTTATAAAATTTTTTTCGCTAATCACTTAATTGAAATATTATTTTTCACGTCACTACTGAGTTTCAGAAATAGAAATGTTCAGAGTGTCATGTAGGAGACTTGGTAATGGTATATGTGTACCTAGAAGGGTGATAGGTAAAACTTTTCAATTAATGCGATGTTATAAAGGGCCATATAAATTGTAGGAAAAATTATCGAACGCTACATATAAAATTGAGTCACTCAATGAAAGAATGTGAGATATAGTTCATGTATGTCGGTTGAAAAGGTTTCAACTTAGATAATAGGAAAATGTAATATATACAAACTGTAAATAGATCTAGGGTGTTGACAGAAAGTATATGTGCCAGGTGGCCTTAGTAACAATTATGTTTATGCCAAGATGACAATAACATTACGTAACGTAACGTAACGGAAAAATGTTACCCAGAAATAAAGATGGCGCATAACAGAAAAACGTTACATTGCTATATTTCTCCCATACGCCGATAAAGAAGTTTCACTTCAAAAAAATTAAAAAAATTTGTTATCACTTATTCTTATCATTCTTTTATCGTCACCTCTCAAATTTTACACATACATTCAATGTACAGTAACACTGGGATCTACTATTTTATTGTACGTATCTATTTTCCGCCTTTTTTTATATCTAATCGCAAATTTTATTGTACCCTTCCATTATAATTACATTTTTATTTATAATTTAGGCATTAATTTTATATCAGTATTAATTCAAATACCTAACCGATTTACGATGTCAGTTTAGTTTATTACTATTATTGTTAGTATTATTGTTTTAACTGTACTCTGTAAATGGAACGAACTTAATCGTTCAAGGAGCAATATAAATAAGGTTGCAGCTAAGGTTTAAAATTTTCTATTATACGAATTCAAAATTGTTGTTCAAAAAGTTATATGGCAAGGCAGTTACACGACATTAGATTGTGTTAATAAAAAAAAATCCCATGGGATTGAACGTCTCAAATATCAGGTTGATACATGTTATTTCCAAATATTGTAACTAGTACTTTTATTAAATAATAAGTAATAATGAGTAACCCTTAAGTTAATTGTCTAATTCTCTCAGGGTGAAACAGAACTTGAAATGGATGATAAAGTAGATATTAAAAAAAAATCAATTATCACGTATTTCAAGTGGGGTTTGTTATCTATGAAATAAATGTACTTTTGATTTTATTTAATGCCCATTGAACTTTCAATCAAATTTATAACAAAATTTTCATAGTTGAATGTTTAAAAAGTGGAGTAAAAATTTTTTTTTAACTAAATTCAAATTTAGCTTGATTGAATAAGTTTGGATGCAATATCTAAACAATACATTGTATTAACAAATAATGGTTATAATTTAACCAAATAATCGAACCAAAACATTGGTTCGTTTAAAATCAGCGATTCAAATTACTGATGTTATTTAAACTTTATTGGAATGAGCAATTTTTTTTTAGTGTGCTTACTTAAGAACTGGCAATTAGTTGTTACTCTTATACTTTAAAGTAAAAAAAAATGCCATCATGTTTCTGATAATAATCCTTTCAAGCTTAGGTAATTTTCTATAATTGTTAATAGAGTTATCACCAATATGTAATGTAAAAAGCCGATCTTATTGAGAGTTGAAACTTTAAAAGGTATTGGCAACAAATAGTAAATAACGCGTACAGAGACCACAACTTAAAATTCTGAAGTTGACTAGCCGATTAATTTGTTTGCAGGGCAATGTTTTTTCCTTTACCGAGAAGATATTATTACTTTTTTTAAAGCATAAATGTCATTAAAGTTGAATAATTATACAATTAAGCATTAATATAATGACTGGTTAATCTAAAACATATTTAATCAAATTTGAAAAAAAAATTACGTACGACAATTGTAAATCACATTTTTAAACAAAATACGTCTTCCATTTGTTTATAGTCTAAGATTCGGCATTAGACAAATGTACTCTCATCTGTTAATTGAATCAAATTATGTTTTAAAGGCATTTAACAATAATATACATCTATGAGAACAATGTCTGCCACCCTAGTCCTGCTGCTATTAAAATTAATTAATTACTATTTTTTTGTTTCTTATGTTAATTGTATATCCCACGTACAAAATTTTGAGTATGATGTTTTTCACCTTGTTACAACAGGCAGCGACCTTTATTCCTGCTACAGCTACCTGCAGTCAGGTGTAAACAGGTAGATAAACCGAACCTATTTCCCTCATCTTTTAATTAAAAAATATTAACACTAAATTCTACTAAACAAACTTTACTAAATTCTTAATATATTTCTAACTGCCAGTTACCGCGAAATCATTTGCAGTCTACATAAAAAAAATAAGCGATTAATATTAATTGCAGCAGGAATACGGTGGCAGACATTGCTCTCATAAATTTATAATATTGTTGTCTGACTTCAAAACATTATTTTATTCAATTAACAGATGAGAGTACATTTTTCTTATGCCGGATCTTAGACTATTACTTTCATAAACTTTTTACAAGAAGTTCAGTTAGCGAAATTCTCCATCTGCCGCATGCCCATAGCAATGACATCAACGAGCTTAAGCGAACTCATCGTCCGACCGTTGATCACACCGCATCATCGTAAACTTGCGAACCTCCGACGTAAACGTCCCCAGATATTCAGCGGGGTCCTTTCCAGTTTCGCGAGGGCCGTCGCACGCTATTACGAGGCGGAGGATCTTTTTGGTGAAGCTTTTCTCTGTTTGTTTAGGTATGCCAGTCATCTTTATTTGAGCCGTCGCCGAGCGCGGGCGGGGGCGACAGTTGCCCGCTAGCGAGGCGTATGAAAAATGTGAGGCCGCGCGGAATGATCTAATTGTATTCATTAGCCGGGGCAGGGCGGGCAAATATTGACTGTGTAGCCGGCACACGCGGGCAAACCGCCCCTCGCGCTCCCCGCCCCGCCGATCCCGCCCCGCCCGACGTGTCCGAAGGTCCAAGTTTGTTGGATCTGAAGCTCTCGTAGGCGCGTTGAAAAGCTCCTTGTATCATGGTGCATGCAAAAATACATCGTATTAAGGTTTCGTTAATATGTATATCACACAAAAGGTAATAAATTAAATGTATTTACTGTATGGGTATTGTAAATAAATAAGTAACACTGTTCGAATTTTTTTTTGGGTTAAATGTTTATGTAGTACTTGATTAACCCATTTAAAAAGTCCACCACCAATTTCCCGAGCACGAATTCAAGATCGTAATAACGTATTTCTTATGCATTACAATATGTTTGTAAATTGAACGCTGCGTGGATAAAAAATAAAATGCATTGGAGAAGGTATTGTGACAATTTTTGTTTAGTCAAATCGCTAAACTATTGAAGTATTATTTGATTCACTTTTACTTTTTAACCGGCTTTAAAAGGTACTTGACACTCTTCCCTTATTTGGGGCCGTATTTTTTGGTGCGTAATGGGTGACTTCGTGCGTGAAGTCACGAAAACACTTTTACGAATCAATTTTTAGTGATTCACCCTGACTCAGCGGCCAAAAATACAGCTTTCGATCGAGAATGTACGGGGTTCGATCTTGCCCAGGGAAGAATCGATCAACGAACTATGAACTGAAGTCAAAATAACCGCTCGCTCAGTGCCATTAAAACCATCTTAAGCCGTAGGTCTCAAAATTTGTTGAGAACCATGGATAAGGGTTGTTAGCAGCCATCAAACTCACTGGACCAGCGTGAAGCGCGTAAGATGCGAGCCATCGATTGGAAATAGAAAGATTGTGTGCATGGCTCGATAGCAATACTCGACAAATCGACATTTTAAAAATTCAATACTTGAAAAAAAAGAACTGCCATCGAAGTAGTCCCATTTAAATATGATGGTGATCTGATGATGAAGTAAAAGACGAAGAACTCTTAAAGTTATGGCAGCACTCACAACGAATTTCGGTTATTTTATCGGAAATCAAGTGAGTTAGTGAAATAGAGAGACGTTAAAACTGTTAATGGTGATTTGATAAAGTTATTGAATCTAAATGGGTACTCATCGATTGTTATCCTCTGCGAAAGACTTTGAGCATATTGCTGACTATTTTCACGTAAAAATTAATTAAAGTTATATCCTTATTTTTTCTCAACGGATCATTCCTTTCTTTCCTCAAAATAGAGGTGTCCGAATTTCAGAATGTTTAGTGGTGGTCTACTTTGACTTAAATAATAAAATTACTGTTACTATAAAAAAATATTTTAAAAAACTTTTCCAAAAAATTAAAATGCAAACCGCCTTCAACGTTCTTCTTAAATTGGGTAAATATATAGACTCACATATTTATATTTAATAATAATATAATAATGATATAAACTCACGCCTATCTCCCAAAAGGGTAGACAGAGACAATAGTTTTTACATTTATTATCATTATTATATATATATATATATATATGCAGGTAATTTTTTTTTGTATCGTAAATTAAAATGTGAATAATACTATTTTTAGTAATATAAATGGTAGTGGAATTTTTTTGGATTTTATATAAAAATTCAAGATAATTTTTATCATATTTTATTTACATTTATTTAAAGTTGTGTATGCTATTTTGTTCAATAACTCGTTTCAATCTTATACCTAGTGACGTTATCCTATTGCTGTAAAAATTTTGGGACTTCTAATCAAAAAACTGCGAAAAGTAGTTTTGACAGTCCTCTCTTGATGTTTACCGAACACCACTTAAAGAATTTTGAAGAGACGGGAAACAGGTGAAAATTGAAGGTGCAAGCTCAGGGCTGCATGGTGGATGCATTATAACTTCCCAACCCAACCAAACTCGCTCAATATTTGCTGAGTGACTAAATATGTGTGTAGTATGGCGTATCGTAATGAAAAACCACACCTCTGTTCTTCGATTAATGGATACTTGGCATTTTTTCTCTTCTTCTTGCTCGAATCTTATCAACTGCTCTTACTTACTTACTTAATCTTAATTTTTGCTCAATAGAGATCCGAATTGATGGATTTGCCTGACGGTAAAAACTCATAACGAAGTTATTGCGAGTTAATCCGGGTTTCACTATAGTCTGTGGAGTTTGCTTGCTTGATTTGGCCATGATCTTTTTCGCACGTTCTTGTCGGACGTAATCCGTTTTTCATTACAAATGATCATTCTTATCAGGAACGGTTCGCTTTCATTACATTTCATTAGATATTTTTCAGTGAGCTCGTGTGGGACCCAAGTATCGAGATTTTTTATATATTTAGTTTTTTTTTTGAAATGGGTCATTGAATACAAAACAGTTATGACCCAACTGTTTGTAGTCGATCCCCAGCACTTCATCTATGTTGTAAGAACTAATATGCCAATATTGCTCTACTGTTTACGAAATGGCGTCGACTTTATCCATAACGGATCGACCAGAGCGACGTTTGACATCAAAATTTTTGTTTGAAAACCCTTGATCCTGAGTTTTGTGCTACTCTTACCGACACTGTATTAGGTCCATAAGCGTCATGTGGCGACGACTTGTAGCGCATTTTCCCTTATTTGTAGTAAAACTTCAAAATGTATCGAGTTTCTAAATTAGATTCACTCATTTTGGTGGGCATAAAAACAATAGAAAAATGGCGGGACAGAGTAGGTATTTATTTATATTTTTCTTTTCTTAACATCATCTGTTTAATGATATCAAAAGTACCCAGATGCAAATAGCACAACCAAAGAAATTTTACTGCAACTTTTTACTTATAAAATACGAAAAAACTTTTTTCCCCGAGCTAATATAAAACATAAATTATAAAATTATGCTAATATTATATATTTTCATTGTTTGAATATTTACAATAAATAGTTATCTGTCGAGTTGATGTAAGCTCAAACAAGATAAATAAAAAATAATGAAATTAGCGCAATTCAATCAGAAATTTATAAAAAAAAATACTTAGCAACCATAAAATAACGCATTAAAAAACTTTATAGGTATAGAGACATTACCATCAACAATCTCTGCTCTTTAGTTTATTTCAGTAAATTTTTGAATACAATTGCTTTCGTAAAGTAATAGAGTAAGGGTAGACATATACAATACATAGAAAACTGAAGAAAATTTATGACTATCTAATTTGTTTTATATTGAAAATATCATTTCACCTAACTATCAGTTGCAGGAATAGTTAACAATTAATTTAACCAAAATAAAAATTATTATGTTAATATATCACGAAATTATGTGGAATCGTCCCATTTATTATGTCAACATTGCTCCGACTCGCGAACGAAAAGCAAATCAATCGGCGATCGGCCGCGGCCGCGCGTCCGCGCCGCGCCGCCGGCAAACAGCGGCGCCGCCCCCCTGTTTATACTCCGCCGGATGAAAAAGCAACACCGACCGCCCAGGAATAATATTAGCGACCCTCGATAAACTGGCCAATTTCATCGTTTGCGACCGCCCGCAGCCGAATTCGCACTTACTTAAAGGGCATTTAGGTGCAATTCGATTCGACAGGCGCCGGCCGTTAACGCCGTTCCGGCGACTTTAAACAGTTTTTTACTAAACGGTAACATGTGTTAACATTTGCTGATAATCCCGGATTAACACATTATAATAATGTGATGAATGTGGCGTTTATTTAAGCCGTATGCCGGGCCCGGCCATTCGATGGTGTTTAGTGTGACAGGTGCGCCCGCCACCCGTGCTAGCTGATCAGCAGCGGCTAAATATTTAATTGACAGATTTGTATTTAAATTATTGTACCGCCCGTGGAGATAAATAAACATTGTAAAGGTAAAGGTCTATCTTATATACGATACGTTAGAGGTATAAATCAATTCCTATAAAAATCCGAGATCTGTTATTGGCGAGTGTTTACTGCGTAAAAATTGTTGTATCTTCGGTACTTACAAATAATGTTTTTATTTTCTTACAATAAACATGGGCTCTGTACTCATCTCGTTGCAAGCTGATTTAGATTATTCAGGTATATAATTACACTGAATCTTTTCAAATTCGTTTCTTCGAAAAATAAAAGCATATTTATAATCTGTCATATTTATGTTTGCGCAATGTCTGAATTACGGGAAACTAATGGCGTGAGTCTTACCTTTTAAGATACCTTAGCCAAAGACAAGAGAGGGACCGTTATACTTTCGTCCTGTTTGATTGTCTCTCGCTCTGTATGTCTGTTCGTATATTTACAGCCTTACAACTCTGTTATTTTTTTATTGATTCTAATAAAATTATGCTTTTATTATAGGTGTATTGTGTGAATCAAAAAACTTAAAGGTACAGTAATTAAAAAATATATATTGAAATAGTTCTTCGTACACAAAATCGAGAAATGAAATATTCTTTTCTCATATATCCAAAATGGCGTGGGATATTGTTAAATAGATATTTAAAAATTGATTAGAGATTGGTAAGTTTTCCTCGTGTACGGGAATTTCAATACGATAGGTACCATTCAAATATATATTTTTGAATGTTATACGTCCAATATTTTTATTTTATTTATATGGAGTAATATCATACCAGTTTTCCTCAAACTTAATTCAATTGTAAATTTCATGTTATTCTACGAAACCGTGAATAAGAGAGTTTCTTTCCTCTTTTGGTCGTCACTTAATATCTATTTCGCTCTTTATCCCCTCCACTTGCGAACAAATGATCAATGATTTCACTGGTACACTATATCTATATTAGGTCCCGATCGGCGTCGGCACAGCCGACCGGTCGCCTAGAATGAATCAATCTATCCACAGAAAGTGCAATATAATGATCGCCTATCAATAATGACGGCACTTCCGCGACACAATGCGGTTGATCAGGGGCGCGGCGCCGAGCGGCAGATGCGCGCGCGCCCGCTGCTGAATCACTACCGTTTTAAATAAACGACTGATTGCATTTCGAAAAACAGTATTTTTATTGATAAATAAAATTATAAGGATCACACTATATCATTTTTCGTAATGGTTACAATTTGTGCTATAGGAAATAACAGTTCTTGTACGTGTCGGACAAGCAAAGCTTAGAGTGCTGTATTTACATTTAACAGCAATTGAAATTCCTTTGTATTCGTACATAAAAGTCTTCTTATTTTCTCGTATATATCATATGTATATTATTCTAGGCCTCTGTAGTAGAAAACAAAACTGACACAGATCAAAAACGTAAATAAAGACGGACGCAGTATCGTGAAACAATAGGTATTATCTCGTCAATACCTACAAGCGGACAAATACTTCACTACATAACAAGTTCGTCTACTGACGTTTTGCTATCAATCCCGACCAGATAAGGCTATTGATGTATTAAAAATAGTTTATAGTTCTGCACAGTGAAAAATTGTCGGAGGTTACATAAAAAACTCCTTCAATGAAATGGTTTAAAAAAATGTAAAAAAATGTTACACGAAATATCTTTTTTTTTTTCTTATTACATTTTTTTTTACCAAAAATTATGACACATATCTAAATACCAAAACCTGCTGTTGCCGAAAATAAAACCTGTAAATTACGTAAAAACATTGGCGAACGGTATTCTTTTGAATTGATATTTTTTTATAATATCAGTATTTATTTCTAAAATATTTTTCATACAATACTTATATACATTTATCTAAGGCAGTGATGTAAGTACGGAGAGAAAAATTAGATACAAAAATAAAAGACTAGAAATAAAATAACATTATAGTACATGTAGTTGCCATTCTTTTGATATGTACCATAATGTCGGTATTGTCTTTTACTTATAAGACCCATGACTGGGGATTTCCTTTGAGAAAATGTTGGCATGTCTATTGAGAACTGGCATACACCGATAATTGCGGACTTACTGGTTGCCACGCCATGTTTTCTCACTATTACAAGTTAGATATATGTGAGGTTTGATTAAATCTCTATATATTGAATTGAGACCTCTTATTTTTTCGCAGTGTTAATGAAATCGTGTTTCGAGTCTACCGCCTTACTAAGAAGTAAACTTGCACACATAAAAACCAACAATCTATCAGTGGCGGATCCAGAGGGGGGATCATGGTGGTCATAATAACCCTCCCCCCACGCCAACTCAAAGCCTGGTTACGCCCTTACAATCTGTTATCTATACATAACATACGTTGTCGGACAAAAAACATATCCCAAAATGTTATTCCTCTTTCTTATTTCCCAAGTTATTTTTTGTTTTCTATTATATAATAATAAAAATATAATTGGGGTCAATGGGGTACTACGCTAAAATTATGATAGGGAAATACTTTAACAGTTTAATAATAATAGTTGTGAAAAATACGTTACTGAATAATTTATTCTACAATTATTATTTTTTTTAGAAATAATTCAATCATGAGCTATGTGAATCAGACATTATTTACAAACACCAGTCAGTGCAAATAATATCCCTCCGTAAGCCTGCTGTTGACATCTACTTATGTGAGTGATTGAAAATATTTATTAAATTTTGTTAGTATGCCTTTGTTAGAATGCTTTATTTTTTATATAGCATTAAACACCATTCTCCGTCTGTAATAAATCTTCAGTATATAGGGTGTTAAAGCCTCAAGGAAATTTCTTTCTTGTTTGCTTTATACAGACTTTGTTGATCTACTAGCATGTGATTTTTATAATCCAATTTGTTTACTTATGTCGGAATGTACCTCACGAGAACCCGAGGCAGTTTTCGAGAAAGGTCAATGACCTCTTCTAGCCACTCGTCCAAATTTTGGGATTTTACAGTCTACTAGAGTCACGGTTAAAAATAATTTCCTCAGGAAACTTGACAGAATTGAAAATGAACTTAAATATAAAAATGGGTCCTGCCAGCTTTATACATAAGATTTATTGTTACTTTTTAACAAATTATCCGAAAAGTATAATTTATTCAATAAAATTAAATACGTATTGTTTTTATATAATTAAAATTAAGTCTATAAAAAAACAGGTATTGTTAGTTTTATTTAATGATTATTATAATAATTCCTATTATTATTTACATATGTTCTAAATATATATTGTAATATATTATTAATATTCATGAGCCATGAAAAGTTTATGTCTTTTGCTTCTTATGACGTCACGTCGGCTCATTTTGCGTTACGACATGAAGTTTAAAAAAGCAACTTCCTATTTACATTAAATCAGTTATTTGTGTATGATTTACTTTTTTTATTTTTGGTATGTTTATGTAAGCCTAGACTCTTAATAATAGAACAGAATTAAATCTGTACTAGTTCTCCATCGAACATGTAACATGGTACACTACTTTTCAAATTTTTAGACTAGACTTATAATACTACTTTATAGTAGAATACGTATTTTAAGCTTAGACGCAAAAATATACTAATTCAACTTTCGTTGTATTAAATGTGTGGCGCGGTGGTAGTCCAGTGGCCAGGAGCGTCACCTTAGAATCGCAAAATACTGGGTTCGATTCCGACAACGGATGAGTCTATTGACAAATGAGTTTATGTCTTAAATCAGATTAAACCTCTCGCTCCTCGCCCCTGAGAATATTAAGCTGTTGGCCCCGGACATTGTCACTACACTGGTGAGGGCAGTCGCTAGCGGCCCTTGGCCCGCACCGGCCTGGTGTTGTGAATGTTTGTGTTTAAATGTTTTTAATAAATACTTTTTACTAATCTTTCTCGTTTTCGAAATTCACGGATTAGAAATTTAAAACAGTGAATATAGAAGAAATTCTTGATACATTGACACATTTATCTACTATTGAAAATTTTGAATCACATGACTTATGACTTTACAAATGAGAGCCTGGGAGACGTATTAAGTCAATTTATTCTGACAAGCCATTAAATTATAAAGTCACCTAAAGTTAAACTTTTTACTTTTCATTATAAGCTCACGGCGTCATTCCCAATATGGGTTATTAGAGGCGGCGCACTCATGTACATCTACATTTCCCATTTTAAACTTTACGTGACAGGTCGTAAGGCCATAACTGTGTGTAGGTTTCACACACAACAGGTATAAGTTTTCGTCTACTTTCCAAACGTGTATTTCTATACTATGTTTTCCTTTGACCATTAACAAGTACTATCGTCGAATCAACAAATGTACTTAAGTTTAGGTAACTCATCGTTTCATGCTCGAAATCAAACCCACGACCAAGTAGAAAATCGAAAGTCCTACAACAGAGCAATGCTCTTTGTTAATGGAGGATGTTAAAGTTCTCGCTAAATGTCTGTGCCGCTGTGAAGTTAACGTTACGTGTGTCGCAGTAACGAGTACACAAGTTTTTGTGGAAGCCTCGTTCGGTACAGTACAGGATCTGCGCAATTGTTGGAATGCGACTAATTTCATATCACGAATTATTTGGCACCTCCTGTAGTGTTCGAGCTGTATTTATCTTAACGTAGTACATAACATTTTCGAATTGCCGCCGTAATGGAAACGCAAATTACTCATTCCAAAAATGCATTTAATTTAGAGATGTGAAATTATTCTTTATGAAGTGTTGATTACACGGTCATTCACGTCAAACCGCCGACTCTAGAAAACTGATGAATAAGAAATCTTTTATTTATGCTATTGTCGTTAAAAACAGAAAAAATGCATTTGCACAAGTTGACAAATATTTTTCAATCAATACAAACACTATAAACATTGCAATTTCTCTTGGAAAGTATTCGATGGACCTTATTAGAGTTTATGCGAAATGTAGCTCATACTTCAAAGATACATATTGCAATGTTCCTTTGAACTGTGAATGACTCTTTGTCACCAGATGCAGCATTGTGAGTGATCGTTAACAAACTTCTTAAAAAATATCGCTATTTCATGTTGCATGGCTGATAAAATCGGATGCTTATTGAATTGTATTTTATATCACATATAACTGCATATCCTTTGAATATTGAGGGCTGTATTAAATTACAATTTCGCTTTAAAAATCCGATAGAAAACTAATTTATTTTACATACATTCTTATCATTTCGGATCGCGTAGCCTCGAGCAAAGCAAAACTTTAACCAGCCGGTAGCGATATTCATGAAGTGGCCAGCCACCGACGACTCCATAAAATGAGTAAGCATTAAATGGGACACGAGGCGGGTGATAAATGTGGTGCGCCGCCCGCGCCGCCCGGAATCAAATAAACTATAGTTAATGCACGAACAATAGCGGCACTTGTCCCTCCGCGTAATCGGTTAATGGCTCGTAAGCTATAGCAGTTGGGATGCCTCCGTTGAATGGGAATGGAGCGTTTGTGATTTTTTTTTTCGCTCAGCGATCAGTTACGAAGAGCATTTTTTAATAACTATTAACTCAATTCCAAATGCAACTATCATCGTGAGTCGCTACCGGACATATGTCGTAGTACGAGCGTTGTGTCCGACGCTGACATTACATTTTTTAAGGAGAGAAACAATAAATAAGTAATACTGAGGCATTTTTGAATTCACGTCATCCGGCGTAGCTTCAGGAAACACTTATATCGTAATATTTTTTAAGCGATTTGAATGTGATTTCAAAAAACGGTTACGCGACAAAGGGCCGTTCAACGATAACGTTTCGCCATAACTTGAAATTCGATTCATTCGGCAAACCATTTAGAAGCTCTGAGCTCCCCTCGCTCGGGGAAACATTGCCCTGGTTATGATATTCATATATTAGAAATGTTTGATAGTTTTTGACATCTCGCCTATGCGCGCACTCCCCCTCGGCGCGGTCGTCCAAACGCGACATCGGAACCATTGATTTTATTTATTTTTGGATAATTTATTTCCGTGAAAAACATTTTGTTAAGAATATTCGTACGATGTGTTGTAACGATGCTTTATTTTTTGTTATTAAAATACAAAGATCTACACTGCTCAATCCACTCTTATAATTTTTCATTCTGGTCACGACGAAAACGAATTTGAGAATACTGTTTTAAAATTTGAATGATTGATTTAATTCATAACTAATTTTTTTTCGGATCTATGTTAATATTTGTATATTTAAGGAATAATTTGATTTAATGTATACTTAATGCTAATTATTAAACCACGAGTCTGACCTTTTAATATTTCTTTGTGCAAATCCAACACGTGTTTTAGAACTCTAATACAACTTATAGAGTAAGTAATGCCAAATAACCAAATAAATGCTGCGATAGGAAATACCAGTTAGAAATTTACGTGTTTATAAAAGGTATGTAAAAGTTGTACAGTGATGATGAAATTAAAAAAATTAAACAACGCACGGAAAAATAACAACATTGTACTACGAAGTAAAATAAAATTATTGCATTGGCACATCCAACTACAAAGACAATAAACTAGAGAATTGCATGTAAACCGTACAGGTAAATGTCGGTTGTACGAGAAATCGTACTTGGTTAGTATAATATGGTAAAGAAATTAAAATTATTACGATCCGACATATTATGCTCTTGATGACCTATTATTGCTGATTTCTAAGTTTATGTCATTATCATGAAGCCAATATTAGTGGGTATGATTTTAAAAAGTGAATTTGTTGTAAGATTTTTGTTTTTATATAGTGACATTTTGTAAGATATCAATTATTTTAAATATAGATATTTTTTGCTAACCGACCTGTCTCTACCAATGTATATGTTAAACTACAGTGTTTAGAAGCTTTCGGTTATTCAATTTCGTTACAAGATAAACAAAATTAGTCATTTTCCGAACTGCCGCGGAAGTATAAAACAGGAGAGCCAACAGCTCATTCAATATCGAAGAACCTTGATGTGGTTTCCGATTTTTTTTTTGTATACGCAGAAAACCGATTGGCAGCCTTGTTTAAATCGGTTGTTGCGGACAGTCTCTAAAATACAGATCTTCATCGTCATCGTGACGATCATCACCATCATCAGGACTTCGCCGTCGGTGTCGTGCGCCTGAAAGGTATGAAGTCCCGCGAAGACCAAGAGGCGTGGTTATAGCCCATATCGTGGATTCTTTACAGCTTGATATAGGAAATATAGGATTGTATAACCAATCAGTTTACATGTAATTTACCCAATTTATTGACAGAGAAAAGTTAAATAAATGTTTAATGTTATAAATATATGCCGTTATTACTTACTTGCAAGCATCGACTCGCTGCCTGTGACTGGAATTTGTTATATTTTAACTGCCGGTTTCTTAGTTCTTTAATTGTATATTTATATAGAAATAAGCTTATGAATATATGCTGCATGATTGAATAAAATACCTCTATTTAATACAAGATCCTAAAAAGAAGTCAGCATGTTTAAACGTACGGACAAAATATAACATCTGAAAAATTAGTCAATAATGTGGTTTGACCGACTATGAAGGTTTTTTGTTTTCAAATAAACTACGATAAAAGAAGCTTACATAAAGTAAACCGTCGACAGGATCACTTTGAAAATACAGGACGTAAGTGTACAACTTCAAAGGGTGACAGTGTATGTTGACCCCGCTCTGCCTCAGGGGAATTACGCAAAAGTGGCGGGTTAAATGAAAAATAATTGCGCGAGAGTCGCTGCGTAAGGCGTGGGAGTCTGCGCCCGCGACAACCTCGGGGACTAGCTGCGTATAAAGTTTAATGTGAGAATTACGAATTCCATTTTTACGTTCACACGCTTTTCCCATTGAATGGTTAATGTCAAATAGTTACATTTATTAAAATAAAATTATTAAATCATCATTTATACATAAATGTTTACTTTTGCCAAACTAAATAAGCAGTACAGTAACATGTAACGTGCATATTATTAATTTGCCAATAGATCAAACTCATAAGAGCTTAGGAGTTACAAACCTGAATACTGCTACAGCATTAATTATCAACCTTAGAACGCTTTCTAATACTAGCTTTTATCGCTCAAGGTCATTCCGTGATTACATAACAACGATCCTAAGTGATGTAAAGTATATATAAGAACTGTCAAGCCGTAGAGGTGTCTGCGAATCGGACGGCATTATAATAACAGTTGTACAGTAGCCGCCTCAACCTTGTGAAGTGTTAGTAAAAATGTTAACATTGTGCGCTCAAATTGTTTTAGGTATGTTGGGATGTATGAGTGTTAAAGGGGTGAACAAGTTCTATCGTTTAGGTAACTATCGCCTCAAGCGATACAGAAGTCTGATAAATGTGAATCATTTATAAGATTTCTGTATCGCATTTTAATAGAAAATTATTCTTTACGTTTTTTCAACAATGTTTGGCACTGCTTGTATTTGCTCGACATTTTTATCAGAAAAAAATAATAAGTCTTAGAAAATACTAAATAAATGTACTGTAATAATTCTTCTATAAATGTGTAAAGAGTCATTTATTCATAATATAAGGAAATTAAATTATTATTTATTAACTTTCGCTCGCGGCTCTGCCTGCTTGGACGTAGAATAATAATAAGGTTCTTTCTATTTTTGACTGTCCACACGAGACTCATAAGAAAATTCAACCCGAATTTATTTTCACTTAACTCCAATATTAATAATAAATATAGAAAATGTTCCGAATAAACCGAATGCTCGACATTTTATAGGCTTAAGGACCCTCAAATCTGAAGTAAAAGTTATGAGTGGGAATCCCTTAGCAGTAGCATGATTAAAACTTGACCCGACAATTGAGTTGTATCCATGCACAATTTACATCGTTATTCTCATTTTCCAATACTTGCTCTACAAATCCCGACCGTTCAGGTTTTATTCTTCTTGTCTTCCCAATGTTTTGACAACAATTCTGACACATTTCATTATTTTTTCTCTTTAAGTATAAACAGATTTTTCGTAACAGTAGTCGACGGAATCCTTTTGACTAAAATCATCGCAGGTCACACTAACTGGGTTATTAATATTGTCGTCGTTTGTCTGAAGTAGGTTGATTTCGTGTAATGAATTCGTCATATTTTGGCATTAATTAATGGCTTTAAACTTTTGTCACTTCAAATGTTCAATCTACTTATTTTTATCGCTACTTGGTTTGAAGATCATATGTCATATTGTCTCACCAAAGACGATGAGACCGAGTATACGCCATTAGAATTACGAGGTAATTTATGATAAAGTTCATAAATGCATAGACGCGGGTAAACAAGAATAATTGTACTGACAATTAATTTTATGTGATTTTTCAAAACTACTTTTTTTTTCTTTAAATATGACTTACAAAATTTTAAAATGCGACCAGGCGATTTGGGCACGCAAAACGAAAAAAAAAAATTATAAGCAATTATTAAGAACTGGCGATAGAAATGAAAACATGCAACTATGAAGTTAATGTTTAAATTTCAAAAACAACAACAATGTTGCATTTGAATTAAATTTAAAAATAGAATTAACATAAAGTTCTTACATATAGTACTAACATAAGGACGCGACGCGACGCGAATTCACAAGATTTTATCCATCCGCAAAATCGCCTAACGTACCTAAAGAAATTTTCGCTCCAAAAAAATTTTAAATTTAACATTTTAGGCATGCAAAATCCACAAATATCCATTTGAAGCCTTCCGTTAGCTCTTCGTGGCTGTGCGACAAATAGAAGTAAATTTACCCTCTTCTATAATAATCACTTAAGAACATTTCTGTTGCCAATAGCGAACTCCGTATATGGTATTAGGAATGTTACATTTCATTAAATTACCATAATTTATTTTTTTTTATTTCGCCTTTGATAGTTTGCATATAAATTACTTTGTACAAAACCTTCAATATTTTTTTTCTCTACTACCTGTGTCGAATCACACTCACATGGATGACTTAAAGAGAAGATTACAAATAATCAATCAGATTGAATTTACGTAAAGAATATTTTTCGCTTGAAAACGTAGGAAAAGTGACAATAGGGTCTCTATTTAGTTTATTTAGCACGACCACTCTCGTTACCCGATATGTGTCAATTTGAAATCTAAAATATCGTATTGCGAACGGAGATCGGCTGACGGTCGTGTCGCTTCACGGCCGATATCGGGATTATCATCTCGGAGATAATCGGCGTGACGTCGGATCGAACGTGCTCCGAGCGCGTCCCGTGGGAGCGGCGGGACACGCCGCGCGGCGTAATCGCGCGCACGTCGCGCCGCCCGCGCGCGCGCCCTCCGCGCCGACAAATTATATTACACGCTACCGACACTATCTCTCGATCGTGCGAAACTCGAATGAAGGCTACGTTTTTACATTTAATTCCGGAAAACAAGCTCCGAGACGACATGCAGCCAGACGCCCCCCACCCCCCTCGCGGCGGACGGCGGCCGCGCCCTCGCGCGCCTCTAAGTGATTACTTAATCTACTTTGGAGCGCGAGCGCGCGGCCAATCAGCGCGATTAGCTGAATACCGCACTGGATGCAAGTCTGCAAGCGAATAATCTTTCGCGAACGTATATTTGATTTATTCCAAACAATTTTCAATGTTTAAGCGTTTTTTCGTCATTATGTTATATAGTAATTATAGCACATTATAACCTAAAAAAATATGTTGGTTCCTGCCAAGAAATCTAGGTGAACTAAAGTTTTACATCGACGGGACGAAACTAATCGAAAAATCTGTACACAAACGCATGTAAATTCAATCGAAGCCAATACGGTGTAGGCGTTTTGGACGGCCTTCGTCATAATCAATCAGAGACGAAAGAAAGAAAAAAAAATCGTCTTTGACAACAGAATCATTAAAACAACTAATGTACGTCAATTAAGAGAAAAAGTGTTATAGTCCATTCCAAAGACGTAAAATGCAAGTAAACGTAAAAACCATTAAATATTTTGTTATGGTTTTGATAATTATATCACCTGCATTATTTGCAGGTTATGTATCTATTATTACACACGCGATAGATCATTTAGAAAACCATTCTTCTATGTATATTATCAGGCAGTATATAATGAATTTAAATTGTATATAGATCGAAACGAAATGGGGATTTTTTTGTTAATAAGTGTCATTAGTTGACAGAAAATTTACGAAATTCAAAGTATCAAAAAATATTAAATTAGCTATTGATTGCATTAAATTGAATAGTCAATAGACTGTTCAATTTAATGCAATCACGCAGTATAATACAAACAAAACAATGACCCCCATAAAGAACCACCGAGCTAATAAAACCTTACATAGTACATTAATCGCTCGTATCGCTGTCGAAAATCAGCAAACAATAAACAATATCTCAAGGGCCGCTATACAATACAGGGCGGAATCGGTACATCGAGACAGCACAAGTGCGACTAATCGTGGCACGCGCCGGCGCGTGGCGGACACCTGCCGGCGCCTGCGCCACTCGCTCGAGCCTGTCGACTAACAATCACACGCCCGATGGACGCTGCACAGCCCGCCCTACGCCGCGGCCGAATAAATCGGTGCCCTGCGATTATATCATATAGCTATAGACTGAAGTAAATACATTACTCGCTTTCTTATGATGTCGATTCAAACGTGAGACAATTGTCTCGAGGCCGCCGACTCGAGCCTGGTCATTGGTCTCTTAAATTATGAAGTGTATTTATCTGTTTTTACTAGGGCTTTCTAGACAGAATTGTCATCTTCAGCCATGTCTCTGTCTTTAAATTAATTTGAATATGATTGTGACGAGTCTAATAATAATATATCGTTTGGAGTGCTAAGATAATGTATTAGAATTAACTGTATTAACTGTATTATCTGTATCTAACAAGCTATAATCTGTCAAACAGTGCTTTGCAAATCAT
Organism: Eumeta japonica; assembly: GCA_005406025.1. Taxonomy (NCBI): domain Eukaryota; kingdom Metazoa; phylum Arthropoda; class Insecta; order Lepidoptera; family Psychidae; genus Eumeta; species Eumeta japonica. The sequence continues at coordinate 57,177 of BGZK01001347.1, forward strand.
TGCAACCATTGCATTGCATTGCATTGCAACCATTGAAAATCTCATAATTACTGAAACTGCCTTATAAACCTCTTTGGTAAAGTGTCGACAAGATCCATAAAGAGTCGAATGGTATTCTAGAGTATAAGTAACAGCGTTGTTTGACCCTTATATTTTCATCTAGTTCGTTTGTCCGTCCGTCAAACCGTACGCCACAACTATATAACTCTGCAATTTTTTCATCGATTCCGACGAAAGTGTATAAGCACGTATCTTATGTGAACGCCAACTTTCCAAATCACAAAAGGAATTTAGCGACAGCTTTCTACAATATATAAAATCGAAGGATACATTGCTTAGGTATTTAGAAAAGTCACTGAGCATTCTTAAGTGAACCTTTTTGTCAGGTTATATTTTGTTATTTATTAGCTTATAAATACGATAATTTTATATCTGCTCCAACTTTTGAGCCACGTGTATGATAAATATGGAAAAATCACAATAATAGAGCGTTAAATAACAATTGAATTACCGGCCCATATTAGCGAGCATTAGAATTTTAATATATTTGGTGTATACCTTTATAATTGTGATGATATTATTTTAAATTAATTTCTTCAAATTTATAAGAGATGATGAGCTATTTCATCATACTAATATTATAAATGTGAATGTAAGTTTGTTTGTTACGCTTTCACGCCAAAACTACTCAACCGGTTATCATGATACTTTGTACTCTTAAAGGTATTAGAAGTAACATAGAATACTTTTTATTTAAAAAAAAATATTATCATATACTTTCGCACCTATCTATCCTAAGAAACTATAGCGTTTATAATACCTATAATACATATTAGTGAGATCATCATAAAAAATACTTAGTTCCAATTTACATACATTACACAATATAATTATTCGAACACTTACAACTGGAGAATAGCTGGACCGATTTTCATTTTTAATTTGTTAGATTTGTCTCCGTCCCGAGTAGCAAAATAATAGAAAAACATTGAAAAATTGACAAAAAAATAAAACGCTTTCTATCATCATTATCACAATTTCCCATCACCACGCGGGTGGAACCGCGGGGCGCAGCTAAATTTCATATAAACTTAGTGCAGTAGAAAATTTCAATTGGATATATGATAGAAATAAAACCCTGAATGCGGAGGTCCCACATTGGTCGGTTTTTAGGGTTCCGTTGTCAATAAGGACCCTTTATAGTTTCACTACGTCAGTCCGTCCGTCTGTCTGTTTGCCTGTCTCTCTGTCTGTTTATTTGTCCGGGGCTTAGATCAGTGACTCTTAGTCCTATAAAGCTGTAATTTGGTATGAGTATAAATATTAATCACGCCGTCAGTGTGATAGAATAAAATAAAATAAAAATTTAGCGTAACTCCACTACATACAAAGTGGGAATAAATGCTTCTCTCGTTTCTTTCTTTTTCTTTCTTCTTCTCGTTTATCCCATGGTTTGTGGTAGTTGAATGGATAGCTCATTCAAAAATATTGTGGGGCCACGAAAACAATTTTTCGATTTAGGGATCCTTTCAGTATTAAACTTTAAAGTGTAATTTTTAGTTGGAGTCACGTTTCCCCCTTCCCCTGCCAGCTGAATGGTTATTCTTGGATATGTGAAAAAATTAATAGTAGTAGTACATACAACGAAGTTAAAAGGAAAGCTATCAAAACTAAGTAGACTTCACAAGTTGACGAATAATAGTCGAGCAACTTATAAAATATACTTTGAGAAGTAAAAAAGCAAAGTTTCGTACAGAATCCATTAGAAATAACTTAGAATGACGTTGTTGGTTTGTGAAATAGGTTGTAAATGTAAGTTTATGAACCATGTAAGATCATAGAAATATAAAATCATAGAATCCTTAACACCCGTCCTTTGTGGTCCAGTTTTAGACGTCATTGACCCTGAACTTAATTGACAGGTACATAATATCAAACAAAAAGTCTCCTTCTACGTCGGTCTATTATGACTTGTAACTACGGAATCCTACACTGCACGTGGCCCGATACGCACTTAGCAGGTTTTCATATATGTGATTGCCGATAATTTTCCTTGGACTACATTCGTACGCTGTAATGTGCATTAAAAACTAATAAAATACCGAACCATAATAAACTTTGGAAATTAATGTACAAAATACAGCCTTTTAATAATTTCTTCTTTTAAGACATTGAAATTTACATTAAGATACAAAATTAGATTTAAACTCATGGATTACTTATTTTGTGTCTCTTGCAACTTATTTTCTTAGAACATAGAATATTGAAAATTCGTACAGACCACCGTTGTAAACTAGTTCAGCTATTAGTGACAAATATATCGAAATCCCTGTCGCAATTTCTGAGATTAACCTTCACAAACAGACAGACAGTAAGAATCCGCGAAGGAATTCAATTTATAATACTTATATGTAAGAATATTGGATTGGAATGAATGAGATGTTTTATCTATCAATCTTGCTATCAATTCCAATTCCAATATCAGTCCGGTTCTGATCCCGATTTCGGTGGCAACCTCGATTCTGATCCTAGCCTCGCAATATATGTCAATTCCAGTGTCGTTCTAAATTTCGATCCTGATTTTGTTCTCAAATTTGATTTAGTTTTGTGCTCCTCGTTCCGCTTTTGACTCAGATTCTACTGCCGATTTCGGTTGAGATGTAAACGATTGCGCATCCTGAAGCAAAGACTAATATTTCAAAATAAAAGAGTTATCAGCTTTCTAAGAATTAAATTATTTTGAGAGTCGATGTAGTGGTAAAAGAACTTTTAAATCGTGTCAGCATAGTTCGATTTAGTGATAGAAATATGCAGATGGAACCGGAAAAAATGTTTTTATCAGAGATACCTGTCTGGGCGCGCGTGTCAGCAAAATTTCATCGTAATCCGTATGCATAGAACACAATAAAAAACAACACATATTTTTTTTACATTAGATAATAAAATTAAATTATTGTAAGAATTAGCTTCAACTGACCAAGTACTTAATTTCTACGCAGATTTATCTAAATATTATTGCTCAAGATTTAACGCAAAATCTTATACCGCATTGATGTACATATCACTTAAAAGAGTGCACTCGGAAGTTCCTATACAATTAATGTATAGTACTCGTATATGAGACCAAATATCTTTTCGTAGTAAGTAGACTGTGTATATAACGGGAATCACGAAATCCCTGCGGATTAGAAAGCAGAATCTAAGATCAGCGGAAGATGGCTACGGATTGACACTTTGCTGCGACTCCCCCGGCGTGAGCTGCCAGCCGTCAGCCGCCCGCGCCGCCGCCGCCCGCGCCCGCCACCCGCGCCCGCCACCCGCGCCCGCGCCCCGCAGCCCGACGGCGTCAATCTTTATGGCGGCGCGTTTGACCTTCACTGATCTACCTTTATCCGACTTCACGTAGTCGCAGCCATCCTAAATTCTTTAAATACTACAACAAGTTAAAGTAAAAATTGAAAAATATATTACGCATGACCGGCAGACAGAACGAAAAGTCGTACATGACGATTTTTAAATACGTCCCGAACGGACGTGCACGGGAGGAGTTAGAGAAGAAAAGGATTTTTATATTGAACTCTGTTCGTTTGTGCACTAATTGTGGGAGAGGGGTAGGCGGCGGGGGCGCGGGCCGCGGCTCTAATCTCGCCGGGCCGGAACGAGGACTGCGATAATATAGAATTTATCGGCGCGCGCGCGGTCCGGCCGCGCTTGATGGATTAAATTGCCCCGTCCCTATGACAACGTAGACCAGGGAAAAATACGCTCAGAATTAAAAAGCAGCTGGTCATTTTTCAAGCGATTCCTTTTATTCGCCCGCGGCGGCGCAGGTGGGCGGGCGCCGCGCCGCGCGCCGCCCGCGCCGCCGTCCGACGGTTCGCCGACAAATTTTGCGTTTGCTTAACGCTTATGCCCGCTGCGTATTTGCAAGCCCGCTGATGAATTCGAGTGGGGCTCGCCTGTTGAATTAGGACGCGGCCCGTTATTTGCGCTTTATTTTACTGTATTGCTAATATAAACGTAAAAACAAATTAATCGCATTAAACCTGCGGATATGATTTTTATTTTTGTATAAGAATCATAACTGTTGCATGAAAATCGAAATAGCATTGAATGTTATTTTAATTAGAGGTTCGTAGTCCGCCTAGGACATTATAGTCTCGGTACGGGTATCTTTATATTGTAACATTTCCTAGGGTACCCATTACGTTATATTTTTTGTATTTATTTACTGAAGTAAATACGCAACAAGTATAAAGAATAAAGACATAAACGAAAATATAATCAAATGGTTTTTTAACAACAAATTAGTATCCTCTCTGTATTACATTTATCCTATCGAATGCAATATTATTCATAATAGTTAATATTTTTTTCTCGATCAAAATAAAGAAGTTTAATGCTTTGCTTCTTTCCTTCGAGCCTGAAATACTTCACTTACATAGCCGTTCTGTATTTTAGCCGATCAATACGTAATTTATAGTCTCTAAAATAATGATGACTCAACAATTTCTACAACCAAGATCTGTATCTGCATATTCGAACAGTTTTTTTTTTCATACATTTAGTTAACAGCTTACCATAACGCTAAAGTTTTTATAGAGCTTTTTACGCAGACGGTACAAAGCTAAGCTTCACAACTTTCAGCGAAATGCAAAGTAAAATTTAGGGAATGAATATTAATATTTCAAACGCTTGTGTGGTCGGGCGCGCCGCGAGGGCGGGCGGGGCGCGGCGGGGCGGGGCGCGCGGGCCGGGGAACGCACCACGGCGGCTACGGGAATTTTATGTAAGTAATGCCTATTAAATGGAATCAGAATGGCAGACAGAGCTGGCGACGCCGCGAGGAGGTGCGCGCTGTGAGCGATATCAACGCGAACGATGTGCGCACGACTAATACGCGTATATATTCAGTGCTAACGCATCAATGTTTTGATTGAGCTTACTTTGTGACTTACGTTTTGTAAGTTTTTGCAAATAAACTTATTGTTCCATGAGACTATGTAAATAATATGGAAATCAGTTGATGTTATATACTGGCAGTCATCAGTAACTTATAGTAGATTTTTTTAGAGTACTAATTTTTGTATTTGGTCTCATGGCGGAATTTTGCAGGATTTTTGTCATATTATATTCTCTGTTGCCGAGGAGATACAGAAAATAGCATTGGTTCAAAAGTTTATATATGTACATATATGGGACATAACGCGGCTTGTCATCATGAGAACTCCGGCAACTCTCAAAGGATCTTTATGAAATTTAGCGTACTTACTCTATAATATATCTTGAACGAGTTCGAAAATGAGCTAATTCGGCTAATTAGTTTAGAAATGGTGGCCATTTGAAATTTCGAAAATATTAAAAACGATATTTCAATGGCTTTCTCACGAAACAGTGACAAAATATTTGTCTAACAAAAACTTTAAGTTTTAAATAAAATAAATAACTATTTAATATTCACTGAAATTTGGATGAGGAATATACGTCCATTTCGAATGCCGAATTGCTTATTTTTTATTTCAAACCGTCAATATTCTTTGAAAAATCTATTGTTTAAAATCAGACCAAAACGATGAGCCTCCGATATTTTCCAAAATTTCCAATTTTTTTTAACAAGATGTCAAATATATTTTCTTGAAAATTTATTTTATTTACAATTTTTTAATTAATTTAACAATCTACGGTATCCGATTAATTTTCCCAAAAAATTAATTTCCTTAAATTCCAATCGAAAGCAATCAAACGGTTCAATATTATGAAAAAACAAGCACCTATTTTTTGTAATTGCTCTACATCTAGTCAACCGATAAATTTCAAATTGTCGAAGAATCTAAAATAAATAAAAGTCTTTCAAATTAAGCAACTTATATGATCTTAATCAACCAATTCATTTAGAATTTACATGAATAAAAATTCTCAATTTACCTCTAGCGATATGTCTCGATCAAATTAACCAATTTAAATGGAATCTGCAGCACTGAAATTTGTTTTTGAAATTATTTAGATCTGGGGCCAGTAGATCATGACCATGTAAAAACAAACAGACATAGAGACATCATTATGAAAATTGTGAGAACATCTAACTAGAATCTCTCACATCGACATTTGATGTAAGCTCGATATTTAAAAATGGAGGTGCAAACAATAAATTTCGATTGTTTTTTTAAATGTTCAATTTTCTTGAAGGGAAGTTGACACGTAATTAATTGTTAGCTTAAAAGCTAACAACTTAACTTAAAAGTTAATGTTAAGCTATTTGGAATAAATTTTCATTATGTTATGCTTAAGCCTTCCCTAATCATAAGAATAATAAATGAAACACAGGAAAAATATTCAAACAAATGTCAGCTAAGTGGTTAAAAATGAAACGAAGGAAACCTGATTATTTGAAATACCATTCAAGTGAAACATTTAGGAAGAAAAATTTAGTTGACTATAGTCTAGCCCCAAAATTTCTCGAGTTTTAAGTAGTAACATTTTCGAACTCGAAAAGTCGAATACATTATTCTCACACGAAAACATTATTCACATATTTTAGAACTCTTCGAACCCTAAAAAACATTTGTGTGTTAGTATTTTTACGTTTTTTCAGTTTAAAATTTTAGTGTTAGTTACGTTTCAAAACTATTGAAGTTACAAAAATTTGTAAGTGATTATATATTTTCAAATATTATATTGAAGACATATTTTGAAGGAAGCTAATGATTCGAACGGTACTTGCGGCATTCGATGCAGTTTTTTTGAGATCTCAAAAAATATTTAGGTGTTTCTATCTCAATATCTCAAAAAATATCGATCTGTCACAAAATTTAAAAATAATTTTGAGTTTTGTGACAGATCGATATCTACCACCTAAATATTTTTTATTCTTGTTTATTTTAAAGACTCTTAAGACTTCTCGACGACATTGACTTACCAACTCAACCAATTTCAATGATATTTTCGACGTTTATTGTGTTTTTTTTTTCATTATATGTAACAAAAAACATATATCTACATGCATAAAAATCTACTAGAAATGAAAGAGATGAAGGAAATATGAAAAAAACTGCACTGTAGGTCGCAAATGTAACGACGTGTCACGTCTGGTTTCGTGAAAAAGTGTAAATGAAAATTAATATTTCATAATTTTTTGTATTCCCTAGTATTTCTCTTTCGTTCCGTATACGTTGTTGATGAGCCTTTAGGCTTATAATTATCAAATGGTCCGACATCTCTTTGAGTCACTTAATTTTTGCAGTTTTTTTGCTTAGTTTCTATGACATCGTAGTCTTGCATTCAATTTTAATTTTTTTGCGATTACACGCATCTTTCAAACGGAAGAACATTAAGGTCGTATCGTAAGCAAAGCAAAAATGCAATTCATAAACGCGAACCGCAGATACGATAGACCACCATACAATACTTCTTAAATCTTAGGTATACATTTATGATTTACCTTTTTTATCCTTTGATATAAATCGCCGTAAATGACCACAGTTCCTGACATAAAACGCGTGTCGAAAGTCGGACTGCGTATGCTATAAATTTTCATAATATCTTGTCTAATAGCATCCGTACGGTTTATGATTTTGGTACTGAAGCGTTTTTAAAACTCCATTCTCCACATTTAATTCGATCCTTCGTTGGCACCTAAGAATCTATGCAAAAATACGTCTCTCCTTTTGGATGTTGAGTACGAATCTTTCCGATGCGTACGAATTTGACACGGTATTGACCGATTTTTTTGAATATCGTTTTTAACTACACCGAAGCAAATAATATAACTGAAACGGTTAATGCATTTTGCAAGCGAAGGAAAGTTATGTAAGTTCAGGATCGAAGCTTAACCACGTTACAAGGAAAACTAGTGAGATATGAAGAAATTCGCGATTAAAATACAGAACACCTGCACAATTTCAGGGCGGTGCAGCGGCGCGCGCGCGGCCCCCGCCGGCGAGTTTTAATTATCGCGCGCGTGAGTTACGCGACCGCCCGCGATATTTATGACAACCCGCAACCGTTCCGATATACTTTTTAACGTAATGAGCGCTCGCAGCGGGGACGCGCCTGAATTACAGGCCGGCCGCGGTGAGTTACTGCGCGATACGCTCTATCGCATTCGAGAAATTAATTTCGAATAATTGCGTGCAACTGTAATAATATGAGCTGTCGCAAGTAAGTACGTTATCGAACAAATAGGGAGCAGTTTACTGAAAACAATTTTCAAGTGGATTTTCTAAAACTTTCAATATTGATGTACAAATTTTCAATCACGTATTCACGTTATCATGAAGCGATATTTACGAAACAAAATATAATAAATATTTGATGTATTAAAACTAAACATTAATTGAGTCATTCACGCAGGCACGCGATGCCGGCGTGCACGATCAGCGATGCACGGCCGAGATCAGTGAACGGCGGCGAGAATTCACATGGACAATAAGAGTTTCGGTTGCGAGCCCGCGCCGCGGGCGTCGTCCTCCAGAATATCGGATCAGCGTCGCGGCGGCTGCGGCGCGGGCGCGGGCGGCGGGCGCGGGTCGCCGTGCATTTTGTACGTGATCAGATAACTATAGGGGTGGCCGAGGCGCGCTCCCGAATTCCGGATCGTATTAAACATTCACGAAAGAGCCGCGCGTCGCGTCGCCGCCGCCCGCGCCCGCGCCCGCCGCCCGCCGCCCGCCGCCCACGACGCGACATAAAAATGAGCGCCTATTATGAAATTACACGAATGACCCGCGAGGAGTCGGGCGCACTGTTCCTCTTTTTTTTTGCGAAACGAGGAATTACCCGACACTAATTGGACTGCGGAAATGTGACGTACGCTTCGGAAAAGAAACAACTTTTTTCGAGCTGACACAGTGCCCGATGAGGATAATTCGGTTTGTGCGCGCGCGGCCCGCTCTGTTTGTTTAGCGGTCGTCGTATCGTCGGCGCGCCGCTCGGATGTATCGGGCGGACCGAGAAACTGATGGAGTTTCAGTGATAATTATTGAATCTATATAAAATCTCCCGTGATTGGATATCGTGATATCGGCAGAACACGTAAAGCGAGCGTAAGTGAAATAAGCACGTCGCTAGTTAGTCCTTTGCGTTTGCGTTTCTTCTCAAGCGTAAAAAGAGAATGGCGGTGAAGTCACGATTATCAATATACTATTATCCATCTTATGTTTTATCTGTGCATTCAGACGACCCCGTCTTATGTATAAAACATTGGGCAACCGGCAAAACATTGGGAAATCATTTTCTTGGAGCCAAATGAAACGTGATCGAGATAAAGTTTCTTTATCTGGACTCCTTAATCATCTCGACAGCGTGTTATGTACATTATAAATTTACTAGATTGCTAGCAAATTCATAACTTTTGAATTTGGTGACAATCATTTGGGTGGTCTTTTAATTCTTTGTTACTTGGTAATCCACAATTTTTCAATATATCAAAGAAAGAAATACTAATTTATAGATAAAGATCCTGTTCATGCTTGAAACATTAATTATATTTTGTTACGCGTTTGCGACATAAAAATCGCTTAAGAGATTGTTCGATCATTAATGAAAACGATTTAATTTTTTATATTAATAACAATTTACTTGACATAAATATTTTTATATATTTTTTTATGTTATTATGTTTATACATAGCGGACATAAGCTGAATTTTATTATCAACTATTTGTCGAATAAGAAATTTTCAGTATATATCCAGTCGCAAAAATGTTTATAAGAATATTTTTAAAAAATAAGAAATTGTCACCTCGAATTTTTACAAAGAGACAATCACGCACAAGTCGCAGTTAAAACATTTGTTATTTTGGAATATATATTTAAATATCCATTAATAGCATAATATAAAAAATACATAATTAAGTAAAAAATTTGGTTGCCTGTAAAGTCGGTATACGGGCGAAAGTTTTACGTGACAACGACTTTGAATGGTAAAATCATTTTAATGTGAATATTCATTCGTATAGTAGGAAGAAGGATGAAATAATAGTAACAATTTAAAACATTTATTTATACAAAGAATTATATTTAAAACATTAATTTATACAAAGAATCTCGCACTGAATTTCATATTAACAAAATTTTATTTTTACCTTTACACATACATACGTATTTATATACAAATATACATACAATAACTTGCAATACATTTGCAAGCTATGCACTAATTCTCTAGTGCTGCGCGCGCGGCAGACCGATCATAGTTGAGTGGGAGAGAGACGCAAGGCATTCGGCGGGCCTCTCTCTCGTTCGGTGACTCATCGTTACGTTACCGAGCGTTACACTTTTTCAAAGTGACTCCCAGCCGCAACCTAATTTAAGACGTTGTCACGTCAAAATCTCATTGTTTGTTATATACATAGTACAACTGACCTAAACGAATTCAAACTAATACCATGACATAAAAACTGTGCTCTTATATTTGACCCTAAATTGTAAAAAAAATATTATAACAAAATTATTTTCTGGGAACGTAATCGCTTCATCGAGCCATCATCGCCGGTTTACTTTTAATGAATCCGTCCCTTGATGAATACGAGACCACTGACCTGCACTCTAGCCTCCGTCAAGTCTATCTTCATGGCGATCTCCTCGCGCGTGTAGATGTCCGGGTAGTGCGTCTCCTGGAAGGCGCGCTCCAGCTCCTTGAGCTGCGCCGACGTGAAGGTGGTCCTGATGCGCCGCTGCTTGCGCTTCTCCGTCAGCGAGCCCTCGTGGCCGCCGTACACTTTGTACGGCAGGCCCGCTGTCCAAATGCAAGGAGTACGTTATTCGGGTACGAAAGGCAGATGAAGCACGCGATCATCGGTTCGAACGCCATGTGAAACTTTTGGCGTTTCTACACGAAGACGTCGACTAACAATAATGAAATATGAACTAAATAAAGCATGAAACCCTTAAGTTCTAAACCCTTTTATTGAGAGATAAGTAAATAAAGGAAATTAACCTCAGATACTGAGTTATTTTGTATAAGTCAGTGTTTTAAGAGGGAAAAACTGTTTAACGTGTATTTATGTATACATATGTTTGTTTACGTGTTGTATATGTTTACGGAATAGAACCACATTCCAACAAAAATGCTTAAAAGGCATAAGGTATTATATTGATAATTTTGGCTCCGTAGTAGCTAGTTATTTAAGGTTAAAAAAAATGAAAATAATAGTCAATAAACATTTAATGTAGGACTGCAAAAATATTAATTCATAAAATAGTTGTAGAATTTCAACTTTTGAAAAATCGAATATTTATAGTTATCGAGTCTTCATTTTATACAGTAAAGGGAATTCCTTCGCAGCCTGTTGTCAAACAGTCGGACGAGCGGACAGTGAAGACGCAGCACTTTTAAAAGTTATTTATTTTATAAGTATTTTTATTGAAAAACTCAATATGGCCGTGAAACATCATACATTGTCAATATGAATAATAATATACATAGGTATATTTAACGTTAGTTTAATTAACGAAATACAGCTCCTGCTTATTCATTACACATAGTAAAATATTTATGCGTCATATTTGTCAAATACCTGCTTGGACGTGTCATAGTCACACATATCACACATATAACGTATGTTGAATGTCGAAGATAACATATATACGATTCTATCACGTATCAATTTATCTTTACATTAATTTGCAGACATTCATTCGCTTTTAGCGGAATACTCCATTTTGGAAACGTTCGAGCGGCCATTTTTGTCTCCCTACCCGAGCGACCCCGTCGTCGCGCCCTCGGAGGCAGTGTGCATGTATTATAGTAGGTATTTTCTACGAAGCATCCGCACCTTACCCTAACTCGTTTAAAAAGCGCACACACCACACGCGTTTATATAAACCTTCGTAGGAGAGACGTGTATCCTTATATAATATCCCTTATTATCTAATCTTAATATCTGACGAAGACATCACCATCATCAATGACGAAATCCAACGGTATTCAATGAAGAAAGCGGCGATAATTAACGAGTCGTCGGGAGAATTCAAGAATGTGATCACAGTAATGCATTTTACTTATATGGTTAATATCGCACACCAAGTAAAGAGGAAGGAAATGAACGGCTCAAACGCTTGTATATATATATTACATAAATACGTTTCAGGCTATGGCTTCGCCCGGGTGGACAGAGAATGTGTTCCTTCATCTTTCAATCAAAATAAAAAGTCTGTATTGTTCTGAGATAGTGTAGTTTTCTATGTATAAATTTTTTTTATACTTTATACAACCCCACTACCCCCTTCTTAAGAATATTTTTTTTTCTGAATTCCGACTTTAATTAAATAAAGATTACAATCTGATCCTAGCCTAGCTCTTCTTAGCCGTGAAAACTGCATGAATATCCGTTCAGTGATTTCATCAAATCCTTTTAACACATTATTCACTTTAATATATCTTCAGTCCGTCTTCAATTTTTCTACTGAATTGATGGATTTTAATAAATTTTACGGCATTCTACTGAGTTTTTTGCAGAAAATATTCGATCACATTATGCAAAGGAAAAGATAACAATATTAAAATTGTTAAAAAAAGTTATTGATGCAAAAATATTTTTAAAATCGAATGATCCGTCCCATAATTATAGGGCGTTTGCATATACCTCCCCCTCCACACGTTTTATAACAGGTATGTGGACCTACTAGGAAGGCTCTATAGGTCCTCAAAACATCAAGGCTTGACGACAACTCGATTTTCAAAGCGATATTTTCTCGAAATTTTCTGAAATTGTAAAATCTTATATTTGGAAGCTATAATGAAAAGGACTTCAGGTTACCACTAGCTCTTTCATGCTAAAGCAAAAAAAATTTAGTGTGAATATTGGCGTTCATTGGCTTTATTTGAGAATAGATTTCGTATGGAACTGATGCAAGTCCTGTGTCAATGGCGAAAGAATCAACAGATTATATATAATGCTATTTTTTTATATAAAAACAATATTGACACATTACTTGGTACTACATGCTTAATTATGGCGTTATATTACCCGCAGTGACTGATTACCCATACAACAGAGACAAAACATTAATTGATTATATCGATGTTGCATAGTTTTCAATTACTTGCGTGGGAAAAAAATAATCGTTCATGCTTACAAAATACGATTGAGTTAGAAATATTTTTATAAAAGGGAGTTAAAATATCATGCCACAGATAAATATTATAATGTAACATTTTAGAAATATATTCAATCATATTAAACAATTACTTTAATCACGATGGAGCTTTATACAATTAGTATTACAAATATTATTTGTTTTCCATTATTAGATTATTTTATTACTAAATGTTAATTTGATCACTTACAATAACAAATAAATTGACATTTAGTAATAAGAAATAAATAGCATTATTTTTTTTTTATTATCTTTAAGAAACATGCGTGAACGCTAATCGACAATTAATTTTTAACAGAAGTTGAAAACTTAAAGAAATTATTTAATGAATATTTGCTTGAAGATCCACTTATATTATAATTATTTTTTCGATATAATAATATTGAAATCTCTGCAAACATATACGTCAACTTAAAAAAAAAATCATCAAAAGAATGAAAATAATTGCTTGAAAACCGTGACAACACAAATACTATTCGTGACACATAACTCTACGCTGTGATAATTTATTAAAAAAAAATGGATTTTTTAAACAAAACCCCTGATTTTTAAAAAATACATACATCACCGAGAAAATTTTCACAGCCGGTAAGTAAGTATGTAGAGGGCGGTAGGAAATCTCCGGTAGCGCGGATGTCGCGGCGCGCGGCCGGCGTATCGATCGCGGCTCGTAACTCCCGCGCCGCGGGACCGCCGCGACAAGTGCGCTGCTTTTGTTCCGTTCACGGCGAGCTTTTTATTGAGGCTTTCGTTTTAATTGAAAGCGATCGGTGGCGATAAATGACTTTACAAATTTTAAAAGCTCGTATATGCGTATTGTCATGATTCGAAACGACGCTGAAAAAGGTATAAAAACCTTTTGTTATGAAATGACGCCGTTCTGTTTTTTTTTTATTATACATCCTTCATCTTGTACGACACGGTTTTCAAAATGGAAAGGCATTCAAAAGTAATGAGTTTTAACCTTTCACCGTGTTCGTGCTTCATTGACACGTTTAATATTTCGACTGAATTTTAGTCGAAATATTCACCTTTTTTTCTGTTGACGATATGCATGAGCTTAGGCAACTAAAAGACAGCCTGTATACTTATTCATCATGTATTTTTATATACATTGTAAACAAATCAATCAATCATTCATTAACATATTTGAATGAATAATGAGATGCCATAATCTCATTGAGTAACGGATTGATGAAAATTGGTCCGTCAGTGTACAATTATCACTAAAATTAATATAAATTTGAAACTGTTTGTAACATAAACAAACGCAAAGTCGAACTATTTGGAAGTTACGAGAAAGTAGAAAAATATTCATTAAATGTAAGTCGATATTTATAGGACAAACTGAACGTTGTTTTGAAACAAGTTACAAGTACATATTTCGACTTTTGAAAATCATAAATCAAACAGATCTCATTTTAATAAATATTTGATAGAAACCGGTTATAAACTCAATAATGATCATAAGTTCGATCTTTTACATGTATATAAAAAGAGGTTGTTTAAATATTTTGGAATATTTAAACATAGATAAAGATAATAATAGTACACTCAATGACCAAATCAATATTTATAAATCGGCATTATTGGACGCTTGTCTTTAATCATTTGGGTAATGGTTGGTGACGGTTAGTTTGTGACAATTGTCAGGCATGTTTATTGGTGATGGTCTGTAGCTGATAGAGGAGGTTCTGTCACCCTTTTGAATATTGCCCAATGAAGGACTGCATGTCACATGAGGTGGTTAGGAGCGCATTTATCGGTTGTTTAAGCACTCCTACGCCCTAGTGGATGTGACTGTTTGCGTTTTTCTGAGGATGAAGGAGGATTCCTGAAGAGAAAAATAACAAAATAGCTATTTAGCGGATTAAAACAAATAAACTATAAACACTTGCTTAGATGTTCCATATCTGTCAATCTTCTCGAATCATATTCAATGTAAACGGGTATATGAGAGAACATTTGATAACTTCCCGCTATTATAAATTAAGACTTCCAAAAATTCGATTAATTAAAAAATTTTTGGAAAAATTTAAAAAAAAAATATAATTTTCGGAACCGGTATGGCGCTTGTGTCGTTATCGAAAATAGGTAGAAATAAATCGTCGAAACTCTTTAGGAATAAAATATCTACATAAACAATTAAATTTACACGAAACCCTCAGGATGTAAGTCATATTCGCACTTGACCAGCGTTTTTAATATAAATTATATACAATATGTATAAACTCATATTATGTTTCTAGAATTTAAATTTTTACATAGTGTATAATATGCATTCGGACAGTTACGTTGACATACTTTGCTCACACTTTCCAAATAATATTTTTGTCGCATTTATTACCTACAACTACACGAAAAACCGGAAAGGACAATCAAAAATGCTCGCAAACTATTATTGCGGTCAGCGAAACTTAAGGTTGCGGCGAGCCCGACCGCACACGCAGCGCAGCGACAATTACCCCAAATGAACCAAAATTAATCGAGACTCGCTTCTTGGCCGAGCTGCGGCCTCATTTACATTATTAATAGAGCCGGCGCGGCGGGCGGGCGGCGCGGGGCGGGGGATGTCACTGCCCCCTCCTCGCGCTCACCCCTCTTCGCACAATTTGCTGAACCTAATGAAGAGAGCCTCGAGTATTACTTGCATTAAGACGTTTCTGCAATTCTGATAACTTAAAGAGTCATACGCGATAATGTTACTTGCGGAACCTACGAAAATTACGAACTACATGCAGTCAAATATCGTTAATTGAGATCGAAACTCAGTCTTTGAGCAACCTACAAAACTTATAAGTACATTAAATGATAATAGAGTATGTTTTCATCGTTAACAATGTTAAGGTTCAGATCGTAGATACAAAATTTTATATGTAATTTACGTAATGAAACAAATGAATACGATATGAGTAGTTTTTCAGTTGCTGATTTGGAGACTTTATATTATCATTCGACTACAAATCTTTTTGCTAGTCTACCTCCACATTTCCACGACCAGATCGCCCGTCTGCCTATCCATATGTTGGGTTTCCTGTCCATTTTTCTACCATATGTCCGTCTGTCTAGCTTTTTGTACATATTGCCTATTCTCTTGAGTATCTATAGCTTTATATATATAGCATATAGTGTATGTCTGTCTGACAGTCCTTTAGTCCTTATGTCTGTCCACTAATTCATCTGTAGTTATATGCAATGTATGTCCATTCGCTTGTCTGTCATCTGTGAATACAAGTATTCCTAAAACTGCTTATACGTCTAAGTTGCCTAACCATGAATTATGTAAAAGAGTGGTATTTTTAAGATGAGAATAAAAATGTAAAATTTTTGTCTATTTATAGAAAGGGAAACATTTTATACAATAGTTTGAAACTTTTGATGAAATGGTATAATTCGCATTTGACTGGTTTTTCAACCTCCCGCTCTCGTATCGCACAATGTTCAGGTTAGCACCTCGTTGTTTACAATTTCGTGCTGGCATGTGCTATTATTTACGTAGTGCGAACACGCGGCTGTAATTAATCGTCACGAATCAATTAATTTACAGGTGATATGATGAAGGGCTTTGGCTTCCCGTGCCTCCCCCCGGCCCGCTCCCGATTCCCTTCCGTTCCCCGACCACCGCCCCCCTTCCGTTAATTAGTAAACGGAGAGCCCGTCTGAAGGGCACTGAGGACTTACTTCGTTTTCTCTCACGCGATGGAATCTCCCATTCGAGTTTTATAATAATGGCGCTCTGTGCTCTGCCTACCTAGCGGCAGAGTTTCATTCGTGAATTTAGATGAATTAAATTCATTGGTACAGAGGACGCATAACATAAAAAAAATATTACGATAACAAAGTGTCACTATTAAAAAAAAAATTATATTACATATACTTGACAAACGTTTATTACACACGTATGCATAGAGTAGTTATGTTTTATTAATAGGGCCAGTAACTAATACGTTTGTTCCAGTTACATAGAGTGAGTGTTTCCGAAGTCGCATGTAACTGTTACAATGATCAATATTATACAAAACTGCTAAAAACAAAAAATTGGCAAGTACAAACCTCATCGTTATCTAATCAAAAAGCTGCTAATATTGCTCATGCCCAAAAACGAAAGCATACTTAATATATTACTTATGTAAGTTTCGATAAGTTTTCGAGAATATTTCTTAGAAACAACAAAATATTTGTCTTTGCCCTCATTGGTATCATGAGAAACTGTAATGTAGTGCAACATTTTTAAATTGAGAACAGAATCGAATTGATCGATACTAAACTCCATCGATCGGAGTATTTGTAATGTTCAATCCCGTGACAGCAAACAATCTTTATATGATGATAAGCGTAGAGTGTAAATTTACTTGAAAATTGTAATGAGTTTTTGTTAGAGGACTCTTTCAGTTCATAAATTGAAACACAATGATTAAAAGCGGGTTCGTTAAGGTGCAACCCGACAATATTCACAAAAGATGCTCTTACAATGACATCGAACACAAACAGGTGATCTTCGCGGCAATATAATATTGCTCTGCAATTACTTTACGACGAATTTTGTCTTATATCTATTAACAACTTTCCGCCATTTCGTTTTGCTTCTCGTTCATAGGTATGGTTCAAGAAAAAATATTGTAGTTGCTGCATTCGTTGTCAGCACGAGAAAAGACAGCACACAATACCTACTCAAAAAGTTGTTACACCCTCCATTGCAAAATATACACAAATTGATAAGGATCACGGAAGTGTCTAAAATAAATTATCTTGACAGTTGATAACATCTTATTATTTTAAATGAGTAATAAGATGCTATTATATTCTTGTCTATGCGTAATATAAAAATCTATACATAGATATCTCTGGAAAGGCTCCAACGATTTCGTAAATTTTTACTTTAATACAATTTTTCTTTTCAAGTATATCTATACAGACGCCTTCCCTGGAAAACGAGATAAAAAATTCGAAACTTTGCTTTGTTTAGCGCCAGTTTGTAGAATTTTGAAGTAATTATATTGTTCATACGTAATTGGTTCTCAGTAACATTTGATACTACATGACATAAACTAAAGATGGCCGCTGCATAAATTAAATACATATATGTACATAGGTATTGGTTTTAATTACAGTTATATCATGTATCTAAACATTTATTGTTGAAAATGAACTTGAGCAATTTTCACGTGGGTAGTTATTATATTACCACGGCAAACTAGAAAGACGCCGAGTACAGCTCGGTTGTCCACGTATACTATTCGTTTAAGCGAACGCGAAAACGCGCGACCGACACCAAACTCGAAATAAACAACAAGGTGTATCACGTCCACCGTGAAACTGTCCAAATCTGTAATGAACATTAAAGGATTTTCTTCCTATTAAATTTTAGAACCCATAAATTTATCTAGGAAGAATACTTTTGGAGTATTTGTTAGTGTGGCAAAGCCGTCTAAAATATTAAGATATACATGTACATAGCTACCCCATCACTATACTGATTAAAATATATTGTGAATGTGAAAAAAGAATTTTTTTAATTGAACGATATGATATATATCACTATCATATTTATTTGATCACTTGACATTAACTAATTTTTCCATCTATCTTTTTCTTTGTACAAAACGCGCCATCTCAACATTGTCACACGGAATGCATCAATAAAATCAATTATTTTATAAATCCTGTTGCTAAATCTTTTCGAACTACGTACGCAGGACGCGGCGCGCGAGCAACTTGTACTGTTCATTTTTCTCGCGTCACACACGAAATTCAGCGGCATTCATAATGTAGGGCGGGCGCGGGCGGCGCAGACGTCGGCGCGTCGTCGCGGCATATTGCGCGGGCCTGCGAAAGGGTTCGCCGCCCGCCTTAGATTAATGAAGCCCGCTTCACAAGGAGCTTTCCTTAGTAAGCTACTTGAAATGTGTATTTATTTATATCGTAAATTAGATTCGCTAGGAGGCATCCGTCTATCGGTTTGTTCGTTTGTTGCACCAAATTCGATAACCGCTCGACGGACACTCATACCATAGTATTTTGACGCCATCTAGATGATGTACTCCACTTGATGGTGAATTTATTTTAATATTCTCATCTGCATTCTCTTTGCGGACTTTTATTCAATTTTATAAGTTAATATTTCAACTAATTTTGTATTAAATTTTGAGTCGTTTTTATGGTAATAATCTGACAAGTTTCAACTATAATTTCGTCCTCGTGAGGGAGCTTTTAGACGATTAAGAGCAACATTCATGTTAAGCTTTAAAAACAAAACACTTTTTTTTGGGCGAGGGCGAGTTGCAGCGAAAAAAAACGGTTAGATTCGACAAATCATCCATAAATTTTCTGTCAAATCCTATTTAGCAAATAGCATTTTTATCTTTGTTACAAGTCGTTGTTAACCATAAGCTGGTGTTACGTGCAGTCATGAACACCTGTTAATGGAAGAGTTTCTGACCAGCTACTGATATTGACTTCAAATTTATATACTAATTTTCCTTTCATTATACTTAATATAATTACTCCATATTCTATTGTGCCGTCCGGTGATAATCCTTCGTAAAGATCCTATCAACTATATATTTGTAAATTTTGTGAATACTATCTCATTTAAATAAGAAAAGTTCAAAGATATAAAGTTCACTAAAAAAGAAGCAACAAAGCATTTTGAAAATACTTTTTTAAGAAAAGGCTTTTTTTATTCAGAGATAAAAAAATGAAATATACTTTTATTTAGTGGCAATAACGCCGATATGAAACTATAACTTGATTCATACAAATGTATTCACAAAAAGTTTATTTTCATAATACATTAATAAAGAAAAATATAATGAAACGAAAAGGTAGTAATTTTTAATGTGGGTATTGTAAATGGATTAATTGTATATGATGTAATATAAACTACAAATGTAATTAAACTGTGTACATAAAGAACCTTAAACCGCGATCAAATCATGGACTATCAAAATTTCAATATTTATTGGAGGGTATTTTATTTATAAATATGGAAGCAGACTTTCGATCAATATGAATACCAGACTGTTTCACCGTCTCGCAAAACGTTTTGTTTTATCTAGTCATATTTTGTTAATCTGAATCGCCACGAAACTCAATTTATGGGCTGAGACGGGCGATGCGTTAGGTTCGTCAGGGCAGAAGGTATTCCATCTAATGTACGACGCCAATATATTTTTATATTGCAATAAGCATGTGGGTAAATTTGCGTAATGGAGGCCGTAAAATGAAAACACTTCGACGCTCGAATAAAATTTCTCCGGCGCTCGCGGCGCGATGCGCAGCCCCCGGCACTCGTAAAAATTTCTTACATCTGCCTTTAGGTTGTACGGAAATAATCCTTTGATTTATTTAGAAGGATATTTTAAGATATATTTAGAATTACGATAAAACTCGTTGAATCTGTATCAATGGTGCAATGTTTGTTTCGATATGTTAAAATCTTGAGAAAATTGTGAGGTAATTCCGAAACATACATATTTTTCTTCAAACAAAAAATAGAAATATAGTCAATGTTGTTCCGAGCTGAACTTTTTGAAAAGATCAGACACCCGAAATAGAACAAACACGTAATAAAATTGACACTCGATGAAGAAAGAGACAATTTGGCCGGCGAACGTCGCAGCAGTAACATTGTGGGAGTTACGAGCGCGGCTCCCGGCGCAACTCGACTGTGAGATATTGCCTTTTTTATGGCCCACTATACTAGGACAGAATAGATCACATCATGCGATAAAATATCGCCCTCCTCCGGGACGTCACCGACCAAATCGGATTAACCCGTCCGCTTGCATACAAACGCTACTCTGCGACGTCTCTACTACAAACATCGCACAAAGTTGAACGAGCCGTGCGTCATTTTAGTCGACCGCTGAAGCGGAAACGGTAAAAAATTTTGGACGCCTCCGATGACTTTGCTTTTCAGTCGACATTACCGCTGTTTTATGCGCGTCATGCTTTAACCTTATTTTGTAGAAGTTTCAGTCACAAACACCACAAATTATAAATCGTGATAAAACTGAGATATCGACGTCATATTCATATGACGACAACCTATTTTGTTAGATTATATTAATACTCTTTAAGAATAAACGTCGCAAAGCGTTTTGGACATGACCGTCGAGAACTATGACGTAGAACCGAGCGCGGGAACGGACCGCACTCGAAGGAACTCCGGGGGTACAATTAAAGTGGTCCGCGTTTCGAGTAATTGTATCACAATTAATACGCAAACTTGTAATTAATTTCCGCGTGATTAACGGTATAATCCTGGCTCAGTGAAGATTACGTTGAATAACGTTACCGGCCCGCGTGAGTTATTGTGCGGGGGCCGGCCGGCGCGCGCGCCGCTCGGCGGCGGCGGCACCGCGCCTGTCCTCCCCTCAAGATTCTCGCGAACGTCGCCGCCAATTAGGGGCGCAATCGGTCAGGGCGGCCGCCCGCCCCGCCCACACCGCACCGCCCCGCCGACCTCTTTGTTTCAGCCATCCTCGGTTGCAGTTGGCCTTTACTCAACAAATGAAAATGGTTTTATTTTACGTTACACACTCGGGACCCACTACCGCTTTACGCCGTGCCCAAATTAAATACTTTTATAATGTAATACTTAGGCCTTTCACTTCTATGAAATATTCTCGAAGTCTATAAGAGCGTTTCCTATAGAAATAAAAAATTGCACCTAACTATAGTTAGTATCGTAATTTATTATTATGTTATATAATATTATAATAGAATATTACAATATTGAATGTTGTAATATTAAGCATTTGGGCTATGTGACATTTTACTATAAACTTCTTTAAATTTTGCTCATGAAAAAATATTCAACTTCCTGTTTATTTTTTACATAATTTATTGTAATAGTTCTCAAGGAATAATAGACCATAGTGATGTCGACGTACACATTATGTAAATTTCCTTACATTGGTTTAAAAGTTTTGGTTTTGATTTACAAGCATTTCCGCTGTACATAACGCACATTCTTCTATAACTATTATTTTCGTTAAATCTACATGTTATACCAACAGTCTGTTTCGGCATAGTTAATTTTTGTTATACCTACAGTCTGGTAGGTACAGTGGTGCTGGCCAAGTGGCCCAAAGTGGCCTTCAAACCGGAAACTTAGAATAGCGACCGTTGGCAAAACAAATCAAACTGAACCGTTTGATCCGTGTTTCAGAAAGTACGCTAAATAATCGGTTTTTTGGATAATTAATTAATCAATATAATTATGAAATTATTTAATCGATTTAAAGTAGTATCAGTATGGCAACATGCAGTGTGCTTTTAAAATATTACCTTTCAAAACCTAAGGTTTATTTGAAAAGTAACGTACTTTAAAACAGGTATGTGATGATTTATTAAGATAATATATTATATGTGGACCCCATCGCTCTAATAGTCACAAGGTTAATTATACTCTTTATTAAAAAAAAAAAAAATGTTATACGATAGTTTTGGAATTAGACCCATCGGGACTTTGTGTAGAAAATAACAGATTGCTTCTAATAAGTATACAACATATTATAGTGACTTAAGTAATCGTCGAGGAGCAAATTAAATACGATTGTTTCGTTCGAACGGGTAAATAACTAGCAAGATAATGTGAAAGCTTAATGCGTAGTCGACGGTCTGCAGCAGCAATGATCACGCCCAGTACCAACTTTCCGAACTCTAGTGATACAGAGTATGAGGCTCGAAGTCGACTGCAGATCCCGAACTCGCATCAAGCACGAACAATGAAGTACAATCTGCCATCAAAGAATTAAGATTCCGCAGAACCCCCGACTCGGATGATATTAATTTTCAACTGAGTACTTAAAACTTTGCCAATACATCACTCTTCTCGGAGCGATCGTCAACGCTCACTTCGCCATTTTCACCTTCCCAAATATCGAGCAGGAACTGTATACCTACCTATTGTCATGCCATTGGCTTTTATTCACGAGAAGAATAAAAAATTAACACCTGCACGCATGCGCTATCCGATCCGCTAACTGAAACCGTTTAGTACAATAAAGTTTTAGGAAAACCGCTCAATCGCAAGCTCACACTTCGTACAGACAAATTCATCCCTTACCAGAAGCAGTTTGGTTGTCGTATCGGGCGCTCCGCATCCCCTAAACGTTCTGTACGTCCGGACATCTATATACAAGCGGTCCGCAACTACAGAGAAAAAATTGTTGTTCGTTGCAATCTAGCTTCAGAGGTACATATATGTAAAGCAAATAGATTCCACTTAACTATACATTAATGGGTACGTAAAACTGTATCACTAATTTCAAAAATAACAGTATTTATTTTATTGGGTTCAATTTTTAAATTAATTTTTCATTAAAGCGTGTTCAAAACTTTTTTACTTTTTTTATATTCATTCCATTATATCTACATCTTTAAGTTAAATTATATTAATATTTAGGGTAATCTATAATATTGTCTCTATAATCAAGTATCAAATCAATATTTATAATAGTCAAGTAAGACTGAGTCTTTTTAATACCATTTCTCATTCGTGTCGCATTTTATATGTGCAAAGTTTTACTGTATCTTGCAAATCATATTATTTCTGTATTTATTCTGTTGTTTATCTCCAAAAATAAGATGAAGGAAACACAGTCGCTATTATATGTAATAAGGACCAGGTTGTTAATGTATAGGGCTTAAAATGTTCAGGTAGAAACAAAGCGATGTGTTTTTAGCGTCAGTTGATTAGATATATATACAAGTTTTTATGCACGGCTTCGACCACATAGACAAGGAATAAAAACATTTATATCTAATACTGATCTTTATCTAAACTGTAGTCGACAATCCTAACCTCTCTTCTGATTTCGTTTTTAATTCTGATCCTCATTTTATTTCTTGTTTAAGTCCTAATTTCCGTCTCGATCCCGATCATATTTCTGGGCCGGTTTAGATGTAGGTCGTAATCAAGATCCTAATTCAACTTCGATTCCAATCTGAGTTCCGATAGTGCCTCCGATTCTGATTCCCATCAGGGTGTCGATACTATTTAAAAGATTGCTCTATATCACCCAGTAACTTTCATTCAATTTATTAAAAGAAGTTCCATTTCTATTAATAGACCTATAAATGTTACCTCTATTTCAGATCAGTAAAACTATTAGATATGACTTGGTCCCCGTGGACTTCGACACAAACGGTTACACATAAGACTGTGGATGAAGCAATCTTTATATGTTATAAGGTAACCTCAGTTATACTTAACGATAGCGAATTTTGGAAACTGCATAGGAAAAAAACCGATGAAAAGCTATTGCAATATGGACGATATTCTGAATATAATAACAAAAAGTGGTAAGAAAAAATCAATATTCGTAATATAACAGTGAATTGTGACTTTATCAGCTATCTTTTTTTTAGAAAATTGTACAAAAAAAAATAAAGCTACCTTTATACCGTATGGAATCGTTCATAAATCTTTTCGCAACTATTCATAATCTCCTTCTTTTTTAGAACAACTTTGCCAAAGAAGCCACAGTCATTGAAATAACTGTTTCTGAGAAAAATAGCTTAGAACATGTACTAAAAATTCACAATCTTCCAACACTCGTAATAGCTGACGATTGTGCATCAAGACGATTTTCTCCCAATTGAGAGCGAAGCGCGGACAGTTACCCGCAATGAACACCTGCGTGCGGTCGTCAACCTTCACAGAAGTTAAGTATTTTGTTTATTAGTTATTTTGTAGTTTACAGTTATAGTATAAGTGTTACGTTTACGGTGTCGATGTTTTTGAAACTAAGATTATGTGTGATTAATATTAACGTATTTAATAAAAATGCCTTTCACTGCTATCGAATATGCAAACGTGATTTGTTGTTGGAGAGTTTGCAGAGGTGACAATGCTGCGGCTTTAAGACTTTATACTAAAACTTACCCTAACAGTCAACAACTTGCGAGTCCGCAAATAATATTGCGTGCTGTGTATTTTTTGCGCGATAATTTTCCTTACTTTGCCTTGTTTGTTTAGAAGTGAGTGGAACACATGTGGAAAATCAGAAACTAATTGAATAATACCATCGGCGACTTTTACATCACTGATAACATCAAGTGCCATTTGTACCTTAAGTGACTACATAAATGCTTTAAAAATTATACATCGCGAAGCCCGGGCGCGGGGCAGAATTCAAGTTCATCACATGGCGCCGTCACCCG
Source organism: Eumeta japonica (assembly GCA_005406025.1). Taxonomy (NCBI): domain Eukaryota; kingdom Metazoa; phylum Arthropoda; class Insecta; order Lepidoptera; family Psychidae; genus Eumeta; species Eumeta japonica. Next base: position 82,449 of record BGZK01001347.1, read on the forward strand.
ACGACTGCGCTCGCGCTTCCAGTCTGGTCGATCATTTATTAGGGTTGTGTCAAAATTTTTCATAAGTGTTTTATCAATAATATATTTGTGTTATAGTTACTATGGCAAAGTTGTTCTAAAAAAGAAGGAGGTTATAAATATTTGCGAAAAGATACATGATCGATCCCATTCTGTATATATAATTCTTCTGTATATTTATTTGTCATTGAATTTCTCCTAAACAATTGGAACGATTATGATGAAATTTTTGTGTATATATGACCGGGTCCCAGAATGATTTAAATTTACAAATGAACTGGGTAGGTGTCCTGGTATTGGGTTCGAGGCCTTTCTTGAATTTTTTGGCGATTTTTTTTTCTCAGATCAAAACATGACAATCCCAAAATTTTGCCCCTAATATCCCCCAATATTTTTTAAAATGAATAACCGGCCATTACAATCTTCTCAAAAGTTCATGAATTATCTACCTTCTGAGAATAACTCATAGTTATGATTGTGTATTATAGTTGGCGCTGATATCCAATTTTATGGTACTCACTTAACATACGCATCAATACATTCGCAAGTTGTTGGCGCCGTAAATTGGCGTTGTTTTGACATTTTAATTTCTTTTCATTTTGTTTTATAGGTATTACTACATAAAATAATTCCCAAGGGCCGTCGAGAAATAAAATAATAAAAAATATAAAAAAATCTACGTCTGTGTAGTGCTTGCTATAACTATGTAGTAGCGTCATTATTGTATGTTCTGAAAATAAATATTATTTAACACTCAACACGACGTTTGTGGGAATTTCATCTGAACTTGAAAAATAAAATACGTAATGCTTAAATAAAAATTCATAATAAATGTGATTCATCGAATTTCTTACTTTACGTAATTTATTATGTTAAATGCGCGTTTCATTCATCATTTAATAAAATTAATCAACTTACGTTCATCCATGCATGTAGTAAAATGAAACTAACGGTGAAGTAATAGGGAAACTTCTCAAGACTCAATGTTTTATAAAATTAGCTTTCAACCTGCATCTTTACCCGCACAGACATAGAATGAGCTTCTTCATCTTTTATATTAAATGATCTTGTTATCAATCCAAATTTCGATCCCACTTTCAATTCTGGTCCCAATACCATTCCTGGTTTTGATCCCGTTCATGCTCTTGATTCTAGTTCCGATCCCCCACTGGGATTCAATCCCAGTCTTGTTTTCAATTTCACTCTCGGTCTCAATTCTTGATTCTGCTCTTTAAACTCTCCCGATTTCAATTCCGATACCTCTATCAATCATGATTTCGATTTGTAAAAAGGCGGGGCAAATACTAGTTTCACTATAAAATGTAGACTATATTACTCGGGATAGTATAGTTTTCTATAAGTAAAATAATTTTAAGAATCGTTTTAGTAATTCAGTTTAATAGTAGAAAATCCGGACGAAGTCGACGGCAAATGCTAAAATAGAATGCATAAAAGTGTTGTCCATAAAAACACACATACGTACCAACCTTCATGGCGTTCGATCAAACGGTTATGAAGTCCATTAGCTTCAGACAGACCTACATCCATTTTTATATAGAGATCAATACTAAGTTAGATAAATTGTTAAACAGCTTGCAATGCTGTTACTTATATTGTTCCACTTTCTAGTGAATGGGAGAAAATTGTGAAAGTTTAAAGATCATCACAAACAATCGATGCACCCGTATCAATGGCCTGGTGAAAGTGCAAAGGCAAAGATTAACTCTAAGTACAAGTATCGAGACCCGGGAAATATTAATCACCGCCACCGGAAAATACAAGATCTGAACTGCTTTTCCATTTTCTACCTGTAAAATAAAAGTGATGGCCTAACTAATTATATATATATATAATATTTGGTTATACGGATATATATGCAAATATCTTTAGCCACGTGTAAAAGCTAGGTATTATGAAATTTAATTACCTGAACACCATATAATTTTAAGTAATATAATTTAAAAAAAAAACACAAAAACCGCCATCAAAAACTTATTAAAGCTTTAAGTTGTTTTTGGAGTCTGTGCCAGCTACAGCAAGAAAATCAAAAAAAAATCCCTTAATGACAGCGATGAACACAAAAACTATAAGACACAATGAGACTCAACATCTATATTTACAGAAATTAAAAAAAAATCGCTATCAAAAATCTATTTAAATAATTGTTTAAAAACAACTAATTAGTTGTTTTTCGACTTGGTCCCAGCTAAAGATAAATCAGACACACTTCTGTCTCCTTTGAAGATTTCTTTTTTTTGACTCGATAATTAATGTTTCATATTCAAGTTTATACATTCTTTCGCTTTACTTTTTTAACTTTATAATTCATTTACTTACTTCACGTGTACATTAACCCGTGGTTAATAAAACTGGCCATGTATCTCCTTTACTTTTGTACTGAGCTAGCAGTGAAGCAGTTCCAATCCCAAATTTATTGTTCACTGATAATCATTCTTCATATTGTTAGTTGTAGTGCTACTACCAAATTATTCTTATACAAGCCATATAAATTACAATTATTCTTTATAATACAAAAGTTTTACAATTCATACAGATCACGTTTTCATTTGCTTCCACATTAAATTAATTTACTCTATTTGTACTGTTATCGCTAAGAATTTCGATGTTTTTCTGATAAGATTGTAACGTTATAATAATATAAAAATATGCAAGTAGATTAATAGGCAATTTTCTGTTTATACCAGGTTTAACTAACAGCCATTGAAGAGTAGTCTGTGGCGACAAATCGCAGTATTATCACCTAACTCCTAACCATTAAGGAGTGTTGTGGCTTTCACCATCAACTCGGATAACTACCTTACGCAAAAACTTAATGACTAAAAAAAGAGCTCAAACACACTATACGTGTTTATAATATTTGAGGGTTTCCCTCAATTTTCCTGGGATCTCATCATCAGATTCTGATTTGATGACTATATGACCACCTCGGTAGTATGCCCATTTAAAAAAAAAAGAAATTTTTAAAATCAATTCACTATTGACGAAATTGTTATCGTTAAACATACCTACATAAAAAACATACAGACGAAAATAGAACCTCCTCCTTTTTGGTTTCAAAATGAATGCAACACGTGAAATATTGTAAAGACAATAAACATAACTGCGCGTCTGGCATATCTTAAGCTGGCTCTACCCAAAAACTTATTCTTTTAATAGATTTTTGAGAAGGTATTGAATTTTTTTTTGACAAATTATTTTTTCATTAGCATTACATATAACGAGCTCATCATAAGCGATTTTATTTTGATGTTTATATTTATGTCTACAGGTACCTGATGTAAAAAATTGCATAATCTTTCTTATGAAAGTCAAAATTTTTATACCGCCCACAAATAAAATCACCAAACCAGATACTTTCGTACCAACGGACGGGGAAATATTTATAAAAGAAAATGCAAGCCCTTTAATAACATCAGTTAAGGCAAATAAAGGAGAGTCGAATGAGTAATAAAAAAATATAAACGAACAAAGCGCTGGAGAGATTAATATATATTTATATTATTGTTTTATTAAGCAGATGCACACGCTGTCCGAAGCTTTGTTCACGTGGGCGTAAAATAAATCCCTAGCCATTGACTCCTGAGTGCTAATACAATACCGTTGTTGCTAAATGTCTCGAAAATAATTTCGAATATCGTTCAACGATTAAGAGGGAGATGCATTTTTATAAAAGGCACCCCCTTCCAAAATTGTCACTCGTGCTTTAGCTTGTCTTTCGTACCCTTTTAATAACATATCGATCTAATTCATATATTCAAAAATGGAATAACTATATTTAGGAATAAACGCAATCATAACCGAAGAAATTATTATAGAAATGTATTATGAAATCATCGTAGGTAATAAAGTTTATCAAGTAAATAATGATGTAAAAACGATTTTTTATGATCATGTGAATATGATAAATATTTACTTTACTTATTATTTATTTATAGTAAACTTGCAAAACCATAATTATAAATGAGTCAAGACCTGATACAAGGAACGGCTGCCATTATTGATTAAGGAAAATCATTACCTGCACTGGACCATATATAAGAGTAAGCCATATATCTAAGTAACCAACGTTTTGTTTTTTCACCCGTGCCAATCCTTCATAATAAGAGGATAGTAAGGTAGTGACAAACAATTAAAAATTGATTCAAATAAAGTAAATAAATTACTTGGGTTGTCATTTTATATAAATAATTATTTATTGGTCTCTAAGCATATTTAATCGCTTAGTGTTTGTGCTGAGAATTGATACGTTGCCATGGTTTTCTGAAAACAATTTTCTCTTAAATTGTTGTTCCTAAGCCTTTAGGAACACTCTTACCTTATAATACGATATCTGTGCGTTGTAATTAGTAACTTAATAAAACATTGTTTTGTTCGTAAGTGTGATAAATATGCTCCATATTTAAATAAAATCATACATGTGAAACATATTTGACTACTAAATAAAACTTACGTTGTAAATTCATAGTGGGAGGAAAAATATGGTGGTTGCGCATGGCAGCGTCCTGGGGACGTGCACACTGGGGTGGCGGTGGTTGATAGCGCATTCCCTGGTAACGGTACGCTGCCTGCGACATCTGGCCGCATGACGCCAGTTCGCCCCAAGGCAGTTCTCCTCCGCCTGCGCCCAGACATCCGCCCTCGAAGCCGCCGCCCGCGCCGCCCAGGTACCCGTACTCCATGGTGAGCGCCGCCCGTGCTGGCCCACTCGCCTGAGCGTGCTATCGCCGCGCCGCACCCGCCGCCGGCCGCGCGCCGCCGGACATCGCCCGCGAGCCGCGCCCGCCAGCCGCGCCGCGCTTCCGCCGCACGCCCTGCACGGCGCGCACTCGCGCTCGCCGCACCGCGCCCGCGCTCGGCTCACGCCGACATAATGGATGAGCCACCGTATATTGAATTATGCCGATTACAGATGGTATCGGATCGCAGCGGGACTTTTTGCCGGGACGGAGAACCGCGCGCTCGCCCCACTCGAAATCGAATGATAAGCCTAATTCAATAAGGGTGAGTCTCGAGGAGGAGGCGGGGCGCTGACCCCCGGCGGAGAGCCAATAGCGACGGCCGAAATCGCAGACTCACGTGGCCATTGGCCGCAGAGCGTTCGCCCCGCACCCCGTCGCCCCGGCTGAAGCCTGACTCGGGGTGCTTGTCACGACACTCGTCTACTTTTCTTTTCACGGGCTGCTTCTTTGTCATTGAGGAAAATAAAAAAAAAACTCTAATTAACGATCTCAGGTAAGTTGGTACTTAACGAGTGACATTATTATTTTTATTTCATCATAGTTGTACTTATACATGGTGCTTTATTCTACCTTAAAACTAATCCAGAAATTGATGTATTAAAAGTACCTAATACACTTATCTTATTGTTTTCTTGTAACTACATTTTTATAGTTAGTGGTAAGACAATTAATTTACGTTTATGCGCCTGTAATTATCTTTTATTTGCTGACCTATGAATTTCATTTAAAGTATAATATAATTGCTTTTGTAAATTTCGTTGGTGTGCGTGCAAGTAATACAGAAAATACTAGTAGTTTCTAAAAATTCTGTTCAATGAAATGAAAATTCAAAAGATGACTATTAGAACTTTCAAAAATCTCTAACCTTACATTGTTGTTCTTTCGATAACATTAGCATTAGGTCATTGGCAATTACATACCTAACTCTGCAAAACAATGAAAGGACTTAATTTTGTGAATAATTCTTTGTAATGCATATCACGTACATTTGAATATTTTAGTCCTGTTTAGAACAACAAAGGCTATATTTTAAAATGTGACCTGTTACTCATTTTCTATAAAATAGAAAATGAAATAAAAATGAGTATGGCTGCCACTAGCAGGCATTTAGGTTCAGAGCGATTTTTTGGTCACTTCCAAAATCTGTCGCCATTGTTATCAAGTATTAGGCGAATCACATTGAGAATTAAAAAGATGCAAACGTATATCTATATTAAGGTTGATACCAATGTTAGAGATTGATTGGAACTTTGGATCTAGGTTTGAATACTATCTGAGAAAAGACGGGTCGGGCCTGGGGTACGTCATTTCTTTTCGTCATTGCTTTCAGAATAGGCATTAATTTGGAATAAAAATTCGGCTGAGAATTGTGAAACAAAAATCGAACCATACAATTACAATCGGCGAAGTTGCTCATGGGCACTATACAGGTAGATATAGAGACTTTCATTTTTATGGATTACTAGCTTTCTGACCGCAGCTTCTCCCGCGTAGGCACAGAATCTAATCCTTGACCTTCGATCGATCGATCGAATATGGATCAATTATGCTGTCATTTCCAATACCGATCCAGCCCTCGATTCTAATTTAGATACCGCTCGTCATTCAAGCCCCGGTAATTTTAATCTTTATACCTCGATCTCGTTCAGAGTTTCAGTCTCGATTCTGTTCCCCATCTAACTTTAGTATTCAATTCCGATATCGATCATGGCTCTGCTTCGAGAGAAACCGGGACAAAGGATAGTATCAAAATAAAATATAGGTCATACTGTTTGAAAATTACTAAACTGCATTATTCTCGAGTAATACAGCGCATATTATGTGAGTGAAAGTTAAAATATTCTTTGTGTGAAAGAATATTTAGAATCAAGAGAAATGTTAGTGATTTATTTTACTCAGGTATAGTGTAGATATTTCTTATTCGAAGAATTTTTAAAAACGATTCAAAAGATCCGTTCTATAATATACATACGTAGATGTGTCGGGGACTAAATCTATTTTTTTTCAGATTTTATTTTATTCGCACCTATTATATATCTCACATACCACCAAATTTGCAACTTATCAGATGAAAGATGCACGAATGCATAGATAAAAAAACAGACAGACATTCATATTCATGTATCAGGTATACCTCAATACATGTTTTCTTAAAATCGTCTAAATAGCTATTTGGAGATTGGATAGGGACGTATTTGAATATCATGTTTTTGAAACCTACGTGCTTCTATTTAATGAGCTCAACTTTTAATGCGCTACATTCCGAATCATATTTATGGTTAGCTTTACATATCTGGTAATTATATTTAAAAATTTGATACTCATAAATTTAAACGTAACATTTAATCATTTTGAAATTTAGTAACTTCTTTCCTTTATTATTAAATACTAATAAGCAGAGTAATATATAATAAATTATCTTTATTTATAAAGTAAGAATTTTAATATTTAGTGATCGTGTCTTAAACCTAAAATAGATTTATACTTATTACTTAACTGAAAGTGCCTGTCAGCAAAGGTCAGCTAAAACTCTCTCTAACTACTTTCCTAAGCTGTTCTTGACCAAGAGACCGTGCTGCCAAATGTAATTCTTCATCTTTCATTATTTTAATGGTCTTTGTCTTTAGCTCTTTCTTACATTCTCTCTGGTACCAGTTTGTAATTATTTTGATCCATTTTCCTTGTTTATTATCTACTTATTGACAGGGATGAAGCAATTGTGCTTAATACACTGAATCACTAAAACATAAATGGTAATATGACAGTTTTACCAGCTTACTAGGTTTTTATAAGAAATTTATTAGTATTCTATTGATATGTAATGAGATTCGTTCAGCCCATCAAATATTTTTTTATTTGTATTACTTTTGAATCATATCCGAAAATAAACCATTCCCCTGTTCGTTCAAAAATCCAAATATGAATTAAAATAATATTGAACTGCGTGACCTCTATTAACGAAAACCTAAAGACATAGAAACTCTGGACACACTTACATGTATGCTCAAGAAAGATTAATTGCACTGCCGCATTCAAAATAAAGACAAGTGAAATCCTTAACCTAGGAACACGAGACCGTTTTGTGTTCCCAATGTAAGATTTGAATTACCATCTCTGTTCCCACGGAACTAACAAAACGCAACTATGAGGAAATCTAAAGTATTCTATTCATCGACACTTTAGGATCCAGTCAGCAGTAAATACGTAAAGCAATCATGGGCAATAAAATCACAGGTGTAAAGTGATATTGCAAACATCCACCTGTCCAGCTCGGTGATTACAGCATGTTCATCTTGGGGATTTCTGTGTCTGGGTGTGAAATAGGATAAGTTGATGAAGGCGACGATCATTATATAAAAATACGATACTTTTACATAAATTAAAAATGAATTTCATGGAAGTACTTACACACTTACTTAACATTCATTCACTACCGACGCTAAATTTACGAGAACATTTAAGAGTATTTCAAAAAACCCTTTGATTTTAGTATTATTACAACACAATAATTTATTTCATCATATTTATTTAATAATACCTAACTATTTGTAATTGTTACATGTGCAATTCTCAGAATCAAATTATCTACGTGATAGGCCACTTATGCACGAAAAAATCGTTCTATCTTACGTACTTGTGTATGTCATGAAAGAGCTCCTAAGTTACTAAAATCCCTTTAATGTGCTATAATTTGTCTACAGCTCAATAGAGATAAATGTTTACATCAAACCAATGTCTAAACGTATGATGTAATTGAAAGACAACCCCGATTTCGTTCTCGTCTCAGACTCGATAAACCCAATTTCGGTGCTGTTTCATTGCTAATCACTAACAGTGAATAAAATTAAAAACCCCCTTAATGACAATATATTTGTAGTGATCCCGTGAAGTGTTATTTACATACCCGTTCTATCATTTTAATACAGAAATTTGTTAAATCACACATTATCTGCTGTTCTGAACTTGAAATTACTCCTACGTTAAAATCATGTCTTAGGTTGATCTCAATTGGTTTTGTGTTCCCTTAAAAGTTACGTGTTTAATCGGAATTAAAAACTCAAGGTTTTTTATCCGTACTTCAAGTTACCTCTCTGTCAAGTTTTACCAAAGTTTGTTGGTGCAAGCGTAAAAAAACTTTGTGTATTTACTTATATACGTCTATAAGAAGTTATACTTCTTTGGTCTAACAAAACAGAAACCACTCCAAAAATTTAATCCCGCGTGCCAGTACTGTAATGTTTGTAAAAACAAGTGTAAAATATCAATTAATTATCTATATATCTGTATAAAAAAGCTTAATTAGAATAATTTATTTCTTTAATTCTCTATTGTATGAGGTGTTAATTCACTGAAATTCATAATTAGACACTTATCTTCAAGATGCGTCAACATGCAGCATACAACCCACCGATGACCCTCGAATCTGTTCTTCCACTACGAATCCCTATCTAAGAAATTGAATATGATTCGAGAGGATTGACAGACGTCGAATTTTGGAAGGACTAACCAGATCACGATGCGGCTTTTACTGGAAGGTAGAGGAAGCTTACTAGGCTACACTTAGACACTGTTTATCGGGATATTTCTTAGAGTTCTTTCTTGAAAAAAAACCCTTTAAAATAGGACAATTTATTAGAATTGAATCAAAAGTGGTACCGGAATAGATATCGGGAGCAAAATTGGAATCGGGATTAGATCGAGACGAAATGAAGAACGAGGAGCGGGATCTGGATGATGACGGACACTGCGTCATCAGTCGGTACGAAAAATGTAGGATGTCATTGTATGTTCACAAGGGAGGAGCCGCGAGCGACAGTTGTCTATTTAAATAAAAATCAGTGTAAGCATGTTCGTCCTCTATGCATTCTTAATCCATTAAACCGGTTGCCGTGAAACTTTCTCAAAATATTGTAAGCACTCTGCGGAAGGTTTTTAATAAAAAAAAACTAACATCTATGCCCGTTTTCAACAGCGTATTTATACTACTGATTCTAACTAAGGAACTGATTCTAAAAATTCTTTCACTAATAGATATTTCCACTATTCTTGAGTAAATTAGGCCGCTAACATTTATCTCCGGCTCCTTCTATGAATTTATATTCTTAAAACGATTTCAATAATCCTTTAATTCATAAAAAGCTACTCTTATCTCCGAGTAATATGGCTTATATGTTATTTTGATATTAGTATTTGCCCCCGGCTTTGTTCAAATTGGAGCTAGGGTGGATAGCGGAATCGGATTTGAAAGCTGAACTGAGAGTAAATTCGAGGAAGGAACCAGGATCAGAATCGAAAGCGGGACCGGAACAAGTGTAAAGACAAAATCAAAACTTCAAGTCTGACCGGGATGCTTAATGTTTCGTATATTACACCTAGACTTTGACCATGTATTTGTATTATTAAACCGAACTACTACATCAATTCTGAAAATTCACTTATTCATAGAAAACTATACCATCCTCAAGTAACGTTGGCTATATTTTATTGTGATACTTACCCCCGATTTCGTTCAAATCGGAACTGTGGTTGATAGTGGAATCGGAATCAAGAGCGCGACGGAGAACAGAATCAAATACAGGATTAGAATCGAAAGTGGAACTGGTTCGAAAATTGAGAACGGGACGGGACTATGTCGAGTGTGAGGACAGAATCAGAATGAAAAGTATAACTGGGATCGGAATCCAAAACAGAACCGAGGTGGAAATTGACATCGATCTATATAAAAGAAAAAAAATTCTACGCCCATACTGGGGCAGTTGCGGGCATTAACTATACGGGCGAGTCGTCTACAAGAAAGTGCAGAATAACGTCTGCCAGGCCAGCTAGCAATTATATATATATATATATATATATATATATATATATATATATATATATATTATTCGTACTGATATGAAACATGTGTTATAGATTCCGAAATATTTGAATAAGTACCTTGAATATAGTTAACAGTTCTTACGTACACATAAATGTACGTGGTAGATATCCTTTTATTGGTAGCCTTTTCTGTAGAAGTTGATATACATATACCACCCAAATCCATGGTGTCGATCAAAAGTCGGTGTGCACACGAACTTTGTGGTATCAATTTAGATGCCCATGTGCGCTCAAATAGTAAAATTCACTTTCACCATTTTTCCCTAACGCGCCTAAAGAACTATAACTATAAATATATTTTTTAGACTTTTGGGGACTATTGTTTTAATCGCGTTAAAGGTGCTATATCTATATTATTATAGTAGTCGGCCGCAGCTTCATCTGCATACATATCAAATACAAAGAATAAAATGAAAACTGCCTTCAAAAATCTGTTTAAATATTTTTGTAAACGAACTTTTAAAACAACCAGCCAGTTATTTTTGGAGTCAGCTCCAGCTAAAGCAACGCAAAATAACATATAATATGTAAACAAGAATATAAAACGTTAAATACTGAATCAAAAAGGGGTCTTTTTTTCTAAGGAGATCCAACTGTATCTAATTTATTTTTAGCTGGAACCGGCAACCTAAAAATCGGCTAGGGATCACCTTTACTTTTGTACTGAGTAAGAGGAAAAGCCGTTCTCGAATTTATTGTCCACTGGTATAGTCATTCCAGAGTCTTCACGTTCTTATTTGGAGTATAGCCAACCAAATTATTCTTATTCTTTTAATGTGAAAATTCAACAATTTAAATGGATCACCTTTTCATTCGCTTCAATATTATTTAATCACCTATTTCTATTGTTATCGCTTCATAGTTACGATGTGTCCCTATAGATGTGTGCGAACAGACAGACTAACAGACAAGAAATTTTAAAACCGTTGTTTTCTCTTATGCTACCTTTCTCTTGTCGTCCTCTCACCATTTTTCATCCATACCTTCAATGTACAGACACACCGGGTTCTTCGGTTTTATTATATGTATAGAAAAACCGGCGATTAAGAACTTGTTCAAAATTTATAAAATATTTTGCTTAGATAATAAAACCATATTTACAAAAGTGAAAATTAGAAAAGTGACAGGCCGCGAAGTTTGTTTGAATGACAGTTTCATTTTTTTAAATGACATACAATTATAATTTTCTTAATAGATGTCGCCATCATCAGAACCTTTAATTAAAAATTTGATATAAATGAACGGAAACAATTAGTTACTTAAAAAATTCTAATTATCTTTAGAAAAATTATATGCGTAAAGTGTCGAAAAATGATAGTGCCATGAGAGACCCAATAGAAATGAAGTTTTACGTTTTTGGACACATAATAATTACTATATTTTGCCCTCAGCTCTGCCCGCGTTAACCTATAATTAATTCCTCACTTTTCAAAACGAGTAATCTTGCTACCATTGTTACCAGACCTATGTGATTTAAGTTCTGATTTCACAGTTAGTACTGATTCGATCTTGTTCTCTATTACAATCTTGCGTTCCTGTCTTTTCAAACGCGCCGCTATTGCTCTTGATTCCGATATCGACGGCATTTTCGATGTCGATTCCGGTCTCTTTTGAATTATTACACAGGTACGTGTTAGTGTGAAATATAAAATTCTGTTACGAAAAGACCCTATCAAGGATTCGAAGATTAAGATCATATGAAAGGAAACATATAGAAAAGTAGAAGGCGTATATTCAGAGACACAAAGTCACAATAAATCGCTACTGAGCCAGTTGTTCGCACTTGTTTTGAGAACGCACTGATCGCAGAAATAAAATTCAACTTCTCCACGCCCGTACTTCATTATTTATATTTGCCGACGGGGCGTCCAGTATGTTCTTGAAGTATAAATAAATCGATAAATCAGTCGGAAGAAACAAATCGTGAACATATATAACGTCTGACATAAACAATCAAGATTTATTGCCTCTCGAAAATTTCGCCCCACAAAATAAATCCATTTTAAAAATAAAATTCAAACACACATCTAAAGCGTCGATTGAAGCTAAGGTTAGGCGCGAGGAGCAGGTTGTTAACACATAGAGGATTCCGTTCCTGGCCCGATATTTTTTCATAAAGGAATTATATTTTCAACTTGCCAGCGTAGTTCGCAACATCATGCTTTTTTTTCAGATAATGTTCTATGTGTGCTAAATTTTATTTAAATCCGTCCAGCTGTTTATACGTAATTATGTTATAAACAACCAAATATCGTCACAAAGTATCACAATTGTGATATTACAATAATAGGATACAGTATTGGTAAAAAACTCAGTATAAAAATCTTATTATTCGTTTTCATTTACTTTGTCTTTCTTATTATTAAACCCTTGTTATTAATCATAACGTTTCTATCGATTTATTGACACTCTCTTACTCTTGCTTTCGCTCTACGTCACCCTCTCAACACAATATCTTCCTCTCCCCAATTTCTCTCCATCCTCATCGTTCATTCTCACGCCGCTTCTTCTCTAAACAAAGTAAACAATAGATATAGCCATTAAATAAAATAGAATTAATGATTTTTAAATAGTCTTGTTATATAAATAAACAAAATACAAACAAATATACTTATCATACAAACAAAAATACTTAAGAAAAAAAACAGTAACCTATATTTATGTGACAATGAATTTTATCGGTTTTTTTTAAAGTAGACGTACAGACAATATATTACAAAATGGGATTACAAAGTTCATTAAAATCTGTTTAACTATTATGAGTTATGAAAACATACAAATGAAAGACAGACAAACAAACAAAAATAAGTAGTCCAATCTTTGGTGTCAAAGTATTTTCGCGCCAAATTTGATCAATACAGCAGTTAGAGCATGAAAACGTAACAGACAAACAGATGATAGAGACAATTTTGCATTTATAAAATTGGTATCGATAAATTTAAGTACTTTAAAATAATGATAATTCAATTATGTTCTTTTATAAATTTTATTTAACTTACACCCTTTCCTAAATACTTATATATATATATATAATAAAATAAAGAAAAAAAAATGATTGTGGATTTTTTGTTTTATTTTCGATAAAACTGCTTTTCGGGATGCTGTGGACGTTTCTCTCTCTCTCTATCTTTCTCTCTTTCTCTTTCTGTCACTGCAAGCAATTAGTGTAAAAAGAGAGGAACAAAAATTAACGCTTTCGTGTCACGTACGATTCTTCTAAACCAACTCCCTACTACCACAACCTGTCATAAAAAATTACGTTTCAAAAATATAAAAAGTATTCATTTTTTTTGTACTATGCCCATTACTAAAAAGTTTTAAAAAATGCTTACGTCTAGAAATTGATATTAAAAAGTTAAGGTATTTCGAGGTGGTATGGTGGTTTGTTTGTTTCGAACAAATGGGCCTACTTGGTAGTCATCAGCTTTTTTTAAAAGTTCTTCGGCATCACGTCCTCTGTAAACGACATAAAATATCTCTCACGTCATAACCGCACGACGGAAACTACATAAGCAATCATTACGTAACTACCGACAGAAGTTATAGGCGATAGACGCGAGGGGTTGCACTAATGAAGTTTTCGGGCAGGGAGTAGGTACTATTTGTCCGCCGAAGGCTCTCCGCAGTGACTCTAAACGGATTACCGACTGCTGGAACGCTCCTCTGCGGTCATAGCCTCGTCGCACTATTATAACTTAACTAGACGATTTAGCGGGGTCCGTTCGAGATATTTAAAAGCTTCGTGAAGTCGTTAGTCTGTTGGCTCGTCAAATTGCATTTTGTTAGAGACACTGAAAACTTGAAAAAACCCAACTGCTTTTAATTCCACTTTGACTACTTTGACCATAAATCTATTTAAATGTAGTAACTAAGTATGCACAAATTAGTTCAAACTCTCTCATTCATTAAACTAATCAAGTCTACCAATATTTTGAACATGAATTAATTGTATTCATCTACAACGGGCACACTAAAACGTTTTCGCAAACTTGTTGCTTACATAAGCAATTTTATTTGTAAAAGCTTTCTCGCTTCTTTAAAAGGATTACGCATTTTTATTGTTGAACAAATTCTATTACACTCAAATAACATCCATTTCTTCATTTTGGCGTCATTTCAAATATTTCAAATCTTCAATAGGATAGACGAAATCAACAACATTTCTTCTTTACATTATTTATGATCGACTCCTGTTGCAACACAAACTTAAGAGCGAGCGATGGCGTTCCGAAGGGTAAGCGAGTCACTTTTCGAGTCAGAAGGTGCAAATCTTGCCCCACAGGCAATTAGGCTGAAGGATTTATAACTCGGATCAAATTAAAGCACTCGTTCCGTACCTTGGAGGTTCCGTTTAGCCGTCAATTCTGTTCATCATCACCGCGACGACGAGGAATGTCATCATCAGCCCTCTACCTTGCACTAGACCAGCGTGCGAGACTGCTTGCACTAGACTAGTTCAAGGTACTCGATCTCAAATAAAAAAATTACACGAGATTAGGTATCATCTTTCTCCACTGATGTGGAGTGCTATTAACCGGGAACAACAAATAATTTGACAAAAAGAAAAGGTCAAAGACTTCAATAGCCGTGTCAGGTTTTATTTACCCCACTGCTGAAGCACACCCCCTCACATTATTTTTTCTTTCAGTTTGAGGTATATATACCTATTTTATAGTATTTATACCTTAATAATAAAATATATAAACCTTGAGCCCTTGCGCTCTGGTCTAGTGCGGGCTGGAGGCTGCTAAAGACTTCGTCACGATGCGATGATATCGTCCGGGACAGACGACTTAACGTGCTTTCCGAAGAACACAGGGAATAATTTGATTTTACTTAAGTTAGAAACTCATCGGTCAATGTGACATGGTCAGAGTTGAACCCGGTACCTTCAGGCCCGAACCCGATGTTCTTAACTGAGCCATCATTAATATTACTCAGTTCACATGGTTATAATAAAAGCTCCATCTCCTAGCTACATATATCTATTGTGCAATTAATTCATACTAGATGTATTCGGCTCCAGAACTGAACCGGCGAGTTTACAACAAGTAGTAAAAGACAGTATTTATTAAAACTAAAATATCCGAATGCGGTACATAAATTTTTTAAAGATAGTTTATGAACTGAAAAGCAAAAAATAAGTAAGTAAATCTAAGACTAGCTAAGTCAAATGTACGTGCGCGAAGATAAAAATATCATTTAAAACAAAATGTGGTGAAAATGGTACTAAATTACATTATTAGAAATGATAATAATTTGTAGAATTTAAAGCAGTTGGATCCCTTTTGTTTAAAAAATCTATAGAAATATAACGAAAGAATCACCAGTGCTTATTGCTACGTCAGCAAATGTTTGCCAGAAGTTTTTAACACTGTAAACAATAAGTGACCGATTACCGACGTCCATGGTCTACTGCTTCACCATAACGTATCCATGCATTCACACTCAATACAAGGAAATTCCTGGACAGCGCACCAGTCGAACCTTCTTCTCTTGAAGGTGAATCTCCTCAAACCATCATCGTCATCAAGTCACCTCCTAATAATCCGGATTTGGCAGCATGTGAATTATTTGGATCAAAATAAAAGTCAACTAGGGAAAAAAGTTTTCATCACCGAAAGATACAATGACCACACTGAGTGGGCGGATGAGGTCTGGTACATACTGAAAAATGGGTTTTGAAAACTGACTTAAGCATATGAAACTTTGTGTAGACACCGATTGAGAGTCATTTAAGAAATATTAATAAAAAAATTTATAACTTTTAGTAAATTTTTGTGATGCCATAAAACTTTCCGAATTCGCTATGCACAGAAGAAGTAAATAGGAAAACGGTTTGAAATTACACTTAAACATTTTATTTTTAGTTGTAACTTCAGAAAAATTTCGAAATTACTACATAAGCTGTCCTCGTCTTCCTCCAGATGCTGTATATGTCGTTTCTATTGATATAGAAATCGGTCACGACTTTTTGATATTATATTTTGGCAGACACGCGAAAGCGTAACGCAAAATAATTTAGTTTAGGCGTTACTCCAAAATTATAAACACCTACAAAAAAAATAGAAAAGCGGTTAACCCTGTAGGCCAACTCTGAAACTTCTCGCTATTTTCGAGTTCGAAACACTCTAAAATATACAGGATTTGGCGCGATTTTTTTAGTAAAAAATTTTTTAGAATGCGAATTGATCGATACAGAATTTTAGAGTTTTTTTAAGAGATTTTTTTTATTTTTTGGTTTTGATATCTCGTAAACAAATTAATCAATTTTGACTGAACTAGCGACAATCAACGTAGGTTTTTAAGTTCCATAAAATAATTTAGAACATGCTTTTAAATAGATACAAATTTCCGGAGTATTATGAAAAAATCCCTTTTTACGATTTTTTCGTTCACGATATCTCCCAAACAAATCAAACGATTTTGCCGGTCTTACGGCGATTGACGTGTTTTTTTAATTTCAAGAGCTGATTAGTTTAAATAAAACTATCAATTCCAAAAACTAATCAGCTCCTGAAATTAAAAAAAACGCGTCAATCGCCGTAAGACCGGCAAAATCGTATACAGACATAGTTTTTTTAAATTTCTCAGAATCTATCCATCCGAAATGTTTAAATTTTCAGAAAATCAAATATTGATAGAAGTATTTGAAATTACAAAGCTTGGCTCTAATCGATGAAGCCGTTCAAAAGGTATAAGAGGTTTACATACATCTACACACACGCACGCACGCAAACACGCCCATGCAGACATACAGATACCATCGTAAAATCGCTTAGGACGTCAAAACGTCAAGATTTGATGAAAACTCAATTTTCGAAAAACTGGATAAAACCGATAACTTCCCGATTTTCGTAAATTTTCAATTTTCTTAGCGGGAAGTTAAAAAGATGGAGTCCTTGCGTTAGAATATACAGTTTTACTTGCAGATTAAAGAGCTTGCGTCTACACTTCACAGTCGAATTTTTAACGCTACAAGCTATTTACGCCAATCAACGATATACGATAAAACATTCTGCCGGAAATTGTCGTACAAAAATACATTACTTGAACATAGGTATTTACGAAAATATGTCTATTTAATAGAAACACCGTAAGACAATTTCATTTTTAATTTGGCGGCGTGCACCGGAGGGCGGTGTGCGGCGGGCGGCGGGGGGCGACGGGGGGCGGCCTTCGTGAGAAAACGGCGCGGTAATATTCACAATATTGAAATTACGAGAGCCGAGAGCATCGAATGCATCCCCCGGGAGCTGACACACGCCGTGACAACTGTGCCGCCCTCCCGAATATTAACGGGAATGAAAAATAACTATAAATAATAAACGAATTATAATAAATCTCAACAGAATGGCAACACAAGTGGAAGATAAATTACGTCAGCTAACTTTCCTAGTTAAAAAAATACATATATTAAAAAGAAAAATACTAAAACAAAAATCGTGCGCGTGTAACCTTTCCGCGCGCTTGGAGTAAAACTTTTTTGACTTTTACGATAATCATTACCAAAAAGATAAATAATAAAAAAATATGTCGTTTTATAATTTATTTTCTTTGATAAAGCAATTTTGACCTTTCCGTATTTGTGAGAGCCCTTGGACCTAATAAAATATTTTTACAAATATAAATTGTACTTATATAATTACATAGAATTACATTTAAATTCAATGATAGTTAGTTATTCCAATAAACGACGAAGCACTTAACGTATAATTGAAAAATCTATGCCACTATATGATGCATCAATATCCATAGTGTTTTGTCTACCTATAGTAAGAAATTTGGAAAAAAATATTTTATAAATTATAATGTAATATTAATTTTAATAATAAAATTATAAATTATAATGATCATCTTCTTAATTTTGGTGTGATAAAATTATAAATTTTATTGATTAGCTTTTTAATTTTGTTACTTAATAACTTACATCTTTTAGACCGCGGTTCATGATTAGTTTGCTGGTTTTTGCGTTTATTTGCCAATGAAGATGTAAAATTTTCCTCCGAGTCAGTCATATGAATTTTTAACAACACTTGTTTTATAATGTTTCAAAAGTGTTTGTTTATTGCACCTGCATCTTTATAAAAATTTTACATAATAATTGTCAATTAAAATAAGCACTGTAATCACAGAGATTAGTCCGAAAATTGTTACTTCCGTTTAAAAAAGATTCGAGTTACTCTTAAGTCGCGCCTAGAGGAGTTTTACTTCAAAAAAAAAACAAAATGGCACATTGCATGTGTCGTTCTGAAATAAAGTGCATAAGTTACTGCTTTCATAATGCCGGATGCCGAGGTACACCCATGTCACCTAGATTGAAACCACATTTGTAACCTCCTGAAAATTATGAAATGAATCGTAATTAAATCTTCATTCATTTTATACATATCACACCCTTGTTTACGCATACGAGTTGTTTTTAAAAAATTATAATTTCCCTGTATTATATAAATTTATAATTATTTTTTATTTTAGGGCAAAATTAAAATATGTAATTTTCAAATTTTGAGCTATCAATGGAATAGCCACAATGTAACGACCACAAACTTGTACAAAATACCTAAATAAAGCAATGCTTGGAATTTTTTGTTTCTATCTCGTTTTTTCGGGATAGACTCTTATACAGATAAGCTTGAAAAGCAAAACTTTACCAAAATAAAAATACAGCGTAATCGTTGGGGCCGTTTTCGAGACACTTATATATAATTTTTTTTGACTAATGCCAGTTTTGGATCAAAGCGATAGAGCGATAGAATAGAGAGATAAAAGCAAAATCATGCGTTTTGGACACAAATCGTCCGGGAAGCTTCTTAGACTGTTGCCATTTTCAACTTAACACTTATATGCTCATAAATTAAGGCTTATTTATTTCATTTTGTCAATTTGGTACAAGCCGTCTGAAGCGCGCTGCACATGAAACCAAATAAAACTGTAATCTCTTACTTAGAAAAGTTAATAATAATTTAGGCACCATAATTGTTAATAATTTGAATACTACCCTTAAATCATGACGTAGGCGATCAATAATTTATTTAATTTGACAATTTTATAATGAACTAAATAGAACGAAGTAAATTTGGCAGCATTTTACGTTATAACTTTATTTTTAGGTTGTATCATTATTAATTTCGTTATCTGAAAGCCATTTCTTTCCAAAACCTACAGCGTTAATTGTAGTTTTCATATATAATGTATAACTACAATGTAAAAACTCGTGATATTACTCGTATAGATTAGTCCCGAGGGAAGGCGCGTTAACACTGTATTTCGAATGTTTACCATTTATCGTTCATGATTCAAAAGTAATATTGTGATGCTATTTTTATGTATTACAAATAAACATTCTAACGATAGTCCATTCGTTAGAATAAATGTGATTTATTACACAAAAAGTCTTTGACTTCACTTTCCAAAAGAACACTCAGCAAAAAATCCAAAAAAAAATAATGTAAATACATCCCTGTTTTGTGTAACCAATATCTGCCTGTGCCTTTACAAAATATGCGTTATACAATTACTGCAATACCCGTCCCCGCTCCGGTAATAATAGAGAAGCCTCCGATTGAAGACGAAAAGAACGAGCGACTGAATTAATTCAAGGAGCGTAGAAACGGCGGAACATAATGACAGGAACATAATGACTTTTCGTCTTTGAATACCTCTTACGTGCACGTTATGTATAAGTAACAAATGAGAAAACCATAGTAAGAAGAAGACATAGTAAGAAGACATAATTTTTTCTTTATTTTCTTTATTTTTTCATTATTTCTTTGTAAATATTGCTGTTTATTTCAATACATAGAAATGCATAACACAATATGAACAATTTTGTTCTTGCTAAAGATATCACTCTCAATTCAGTCATTTCGTGGCGCTAAATGATAAAAATATTGATAGGAGTATATTAATAATAATAACAACTTCATGAAGAAACATTATACTACTTAAATTCGACAAAGCGCCGCGTGCAGTATATGAAAAGCGAAAAACCTCCGTTTTCTTGCTGTCCAACTATCGATCAGCCGGGCAGCAGCAGCGAGCGCCGACCGCAAAAAAGCCTCCTCGGACCCCCGCAAATGCGGAACTCCAGAAGCGATGTAAACATTACTGTAAACAACACAACAAACACTACACGCTTTGAGTGTATCTAACACAAAAAGCAAAAGTGTCGCGTAAAATATGAGATCACTTAGCAAGAAGTAGCAATCACACCTAACGAGAAAAACTCGCCGGCAGCCTCCCACTCTCTGCCGCGCGCGCCTGTTGACGCTCGGAGACTTACGTTTTGTACGACGTCCGCCGCGTTATTTATTAACCACTTATAAAGGCGAATTCTTACATTCGAGTCGGATATTTTTATGTATTCAATTATTTCCCGAGTATATTATTGAAAAAAATGTTTTCTTTAATCGATTACCCCAAAAATGATAAATGATGACAAAATGAGCCGCGAGTCGCTGACTGATTTGTATGTGGCTAATTACACTACGCGCAAAAGAAGCCTTCAAGAAACATGGAACAGGAAATGTGAATATTCTCTCCATAAATGAAATCTATTGAAAAAGGATAGTCTCTGTATTCTTTGTATTCATTTCTATATTTTCTTCAACTCAGTTTCCCTCACGAGATCGATTCAAGAACCCTGACGCTGTCGGCACGATTTAGAACGCGACTGTACCGGGGCTATATGTTTAGGCGAGGAGCGCGGCGGGTGTCGCGAACTAATCGGATAATGCGTCGGTTGGGGCCGCACACGCGCCGTCGCCGCGCACCTTCTAATTGAATCACCGCCGCCGGCGCCCGGCCGCGGCCCGCGCCGGCCCTGGCCGCCGCCGCCGCGCGACCCGGACGACGCCGGCGACACGATCTGCGAAAGCCATTAACGGCCGTAAATCGCTATCGGAATTTTTTTGAAACCCACTACAGATCATAATTCGGTATCATTACGTTTTTAATTGAGTTGCTTGTTTGGTGATCGTCACTTTGAGTAGTGCATCGTTATGTCAAATAGTCAAAAAGTTAGTCAATTTTAATTATTTTCCCTGTTTTCAATTTTTGATACAAAAAAAAAAGTATCAAATATTGTTATTAAAGATAGAATCTAATTCCAAAGTCTAGTTTTCCTAGAAATGAATCCTTCCTTAAGTTGTTCTTATACATTTTGGATGGTTTCGAAAGAGCTGCTTGGATTTTTAAAAGTATCTTAGGAACATAGTTTTAGCATCAACATTTTAATTTCAGTTACATTTAATCTCACTAATTAATATTGGTCTTTATTACCATAAGTAACAATTAATTAATTTATGGGATTATAAAGCAGACAGATATATATATAAAAAAAACTGTAATGCGAGCTATCTGCAATTTTCAGAAGTAATTTACAAAAATTTCTTGCATTTCGGGGCAGTGACGGAATAATATTCGAACAATAATTAATCTAAAACGTTTTAACTAAGGATACGGAATTGTAATTTCGAAACGGGTGTAGTTATTTTAATAAATCAAAGGCGTAACTTGTTAAATTTTGAATTCGCTAAATAATAGATATGTTCAATCAAAGAGTTAAAAACTAAAGAACTGTAAATTTACAAGATTTCGTATAAAATGTCAACGCATCTTTATGGTCCAATTATTCTAAAAGTAAATCACTGTAATAGCAATCGATTAAAAAAATATCACCAAAGCTTCGTTGCATTATTAATGTGCTAATAAAAAGCATTTAACTTCCAAAAAGATATATGCGAATGATGAAAATATGTGAAATCTATTGCTACCCATAAAATGTAAACATGGATTTGTTTACATAGAATTCATAATAATGTTTAAGCCTGATAGTCTGGAACTATTATTATCTAGGAATAATGGGAAAATTCGATGAACACACTAACCCGAAGCGAAAAATATGAAAGTTCTTTATCAAAGTCAAAATACATCCCTCTTAAAATCGCTATAACTATTTTAGTATTTTATAGACATTATACAAAAAGCTCGTACGATTAATAAAAAGTGTGTGTGTATTAGTGTACACGCGTAAGAAGTGAAACTTCTTTATGACATCATTTTTCGAAAAATGATTTACTATTTACATCTTCACAGAAATTGGTTGAATAAAGCTAAATTAGATAAAGTTTATGCAAAAGGCTTTTATTATCATAGACATGGACACAAAAATAATACAATTATTTCACCTTCTCTACTAAGATTATAGCATTTCATTGATTATAATAGAATTATTACTATTATTGTTATCGTTATTATATATTTTGTAATTAATGGCTTAACTCACTGATATTTACAATCAAAAACTAAGGTTAACCTGAAATAACCTTAAAAAAATAAATACCGTAATCACACCCACGTGTTGAATGTATTAGAAAAAAGGTTTAATTACTTACTTCTGTTAGAAATCCACTGGAATTATAATAAATATCTTTTATTCTTTTTGCCAATAACTGTATAAATTTTTTTTCGCTAATCACTTAATTGAAACATTATTTAATTTCATGTAGGAGACTTGGTAATGGTATATGTACCTAGAAGGGTGATAGGTAAAACTTTTCAATTAATGCGATGTTATAAAGGGCCATATAGAATTGTAGGAAAATTATCGAACGCTACATATAAAATCGAGTCACTCAATGAAAGAATGTGAGATATAGTTCATGTATGTCGGTTGAAAAGGTTTCAACTTAGATAATAGGAAAATGTAATATATACAAACTGTAAATAGATCTAGGGTGTTGACAGAAAGTATATGTGACAGGTGCCTTAGTAACAATTATGTTTATGCCACGATGACATTAATAACATTGAATAAATATGGCGCGTAACGGAAAAATGTTACCCAGAAATAAAGATGGCACGTAACAGATAAAGATGGCGCGTAACAGAAAAACATTACATTGCTATAAAATTTCTCCCATACGCCGATAAAGAAGTTTCACTTCAAAAATACGTCGACACGCTTAAGAGGAAAAGGGCAAGTTGCATAAATAAGCCACTTCGCCGACGTACACGGTAAGTGACGTATAAAAAGCTT
The DNA here is from genome assembly GCA_005406025.1 of Eumeta japonica. NCBI lineage: Eukaryota > Metazoa > Arthropoda > Insecta > Lepidoptera > Psychidae > Eumeta > Eumeta japonica. The sequence goes on from BGZK01001347.1 coordinate 106,146, forward strand.
TGAAGTCCGTGTTTACTATTCGTACGAGAAAACGTTGGCTTGGAAAAGTACCCCTAGGTGGACGCGCTGGACATCGCTAACTCGTTTAGCAGAAGCCGAGGTACACTTGTTTGCTGAGGACAGCGCCTGACATTATAATAATGCATGGCCATATATTTATTTTTATTTACCGAAAGATTCTTCTCGTTATTAAAGGATACATCACAATACTGATTACCTAACTGATCTATTAAGACACAATCTGAACGCTAAAACTTTGTAAGTTATAAACTGCAAGTTTGTTATAATTTTTGCGACGCATATGTGCGATATCAGAAGGAATTGGGAAAAAAATTGAGTAAACGAAATATGTTTTTCCCCGTATACGAGCCTAAGTCATTGGTCTGATTACAGTGAAAGTTTGGTGATATGTTGCATGTACGCCCTTTCTCACAAAAAAATTAACATTCGTCCCCAGTTTTATTCACATTTATACTATTATACGAAACAATTGAAATGATTCAAAAAAATCTTTCACTAATGGGCAATTATCCTACTCCTGATTAAATTGGGCTGCCAGCGTTTACTTCTAACTTTATCCATAAATCGTAAGATGATTTTAATAATTCTTTAACCCATAAAAAACTACACTATCCCTGAGTAGATAGCTCATATTTTATTTTGATATTAGCCTTCGTCTCCGTCCGAATCGGAATTATGAATGAAAGCGGTAATTGAAAGCTAGGAGAATAGAAAAAGGAATCAGAATCAGAATCAAAAATGTGACCGGGTTGAAAAACGAATGTGGACGCGTAATCGAGATCGACGTCGAAGATGAACAAGAAGAATAAGGTCAAAGATGAAGGAATCCATTATACATCCACGCTGGCGGCGCTGCGGACTTCAACTGTACGGGCAAGCTACCGACAAGAAAGGGCAGAACAACGTATGCCGGGCCAGGTAGTAATCACATATTTCACCTATTGATGTTCTGATGTTAAAAAAAAAATTCGATAATATAAAAAATACGAACACATAAAGATTGTGAAACAGTACAGTTCAGCAATGGTGTCACTTAAAACCTAATACAATACAGAAAATGTATGATCAAAAAACCTTCACAAGAGCTTTATTTGAAATGTGACAATTATTGGCATTTAAATATTATGCTTTGTTATTATTATTTGAATATTATTTATTTTCCGATAAATAATGATAGTATGGTATGTGGGTACGCGACCCCAGCGCCCCGAGCTTTAACTACTCATCCCAGCCCTTCCGAACCATTGATTTCCTTTTACCTAAAGCCCTTTCTATTCACTAGCACTCCTGCTGCAAACTCTTCCCCTCCTTTTGCTCTTACACTCCCACTTCGCCAAGCCGAGATCGATCGTGCCGACAGATTCGTGGCTAGAAGCAAACCTGATATGAAACAGTTATATTGCACTGGGCCCGAAGAACTCAGATAAAGGCAAATCTCGTCTTGACGTGAGGGGCGCTGTTTTGAACGAAAATTATTTTCTCATATTGCTCGTAAGATTATAACAAATTCGACAAACTTTTCTTAAAGTTGATATGGCGGTGATGTGATTGCCGGGCCATCCGTCTAGTTCCTCACAAAAGCGAAAGGAAGCCCAGAGTTATTCGGTTTGCTATGTTGAACGTAAAAAAGTTATGAATCCCACTAATATTGTAACGTGAAAGTTTGTGAGGATGAATGGATTTATGTACGTTACTGTTTCACAAAAATTGGAAGGGATTGTGATGAAACTTTACTATATATATTACAGTACCATACAAAAATTCATCAGAATAATACACGCATAGACTATATACGTGTATATACTAATATTTATTTTTGAGTCGTCTCCGTATTTGTACTATTAAACTGAAGAACTATACCGCTTTAAAAAAAATCATTTCAAGAAATTTACACTATGTCTGAGTAACATAGTGTACATTTTATTTTGATAGTAATATTTTCTCTGGATTCGTATAGAATAAATGGTGCATGGGAAGTAAATCGAGAACCGGGACCGGGAACTATATTGAGTTGGGAACCGGGGTCGAAATTGAGTGTGAGACCCGGAGTACAATCAAGAATACGACCGGGACCAAAATCAGTAACGGTACCAAGAGCAGAATTAAAAGTAGGAACGAGATTGAGATTGCCAGCAAAATCGAATAATGTGTAATACTAGATTTCTACCTGCAGGTTCTCCCGCGTGAATTCGCTCTGACGCATAAATTATTTATCATAACTCAGTCCATTCCTCACTTCACCATTCACTCTTCGTAAGGTTCACTCCACCACCAAGGCCACTTGGACCATAGTATTTTTTTCAGTAAGCCAAGCATGTCATAATCAGAAGGTCGAGTGTAGGTTTCTGTTTTTTTTTCCTTTGAACGTTGTTGTGAGGTATTTAAAGACGTTTGAAGCTAGCAATTGTTATTTGCCTCGTAACTTCTCAGGGTAGATTTTTAAACGAGATTAACTTTTTTCTTGACGTCTGTTCAAGATCATAAAAAGCTTATATTCTACTACAAACCAAGCTCTATCTATCTTTGGAAACCGCTTTAAAATCCGTTTAGTGATTTCAGAGATATGCGTGATCAAACAAATAGACAAAAAAAATCTATTTCTTTTTTTTATCTTTCATTTTATATCATCTATTATATTAATATTTATTAAAAGATGTTATATGTATAAAAATGAATGTTAGTATATACGTGTGTTATCGTTAAACTCCAACACCGTTCCACCGATTACCATGAGCATTGGCATGTTTTTGCATTTTTCCATGAAAAAGGTTTTTGTATTATCCGTTTTGTTGAAAAGGTTTTTGCGCTATCCCCTTTGTTTTAAGTCGATAGTAGGTGGCACTGCAGCATAGTAAATTCTATACAGTTCAACCGATCACCATAAATATTGGTGTGTGATTATACTTAAACACGGCGAATGTATTCATGGTATTCATAGCTGTAAAGTAAAAGATTTATTTCTACAATTTTTTTATAAGACGAAGATGATTGGAATCGATAGTGAAAGGAATTGACATCGAGAGCAGGATTGGGATCAGAATCGAGAACGGAATAGCGATTGGGATCTTATTTTCATAACGGGACGATATAACCTGCGGGCGAGAACCTAGTAGTTCGTTTGTCATAAAGTATGACAAATGATTGAGGAAAGACATTATAGATGCACTCTGTGTGAAGGAAATGGAACGGTAAGGATTTGATATTACTGAGCGTGGCCCCTATACAGGATACTGGGCTGAGGTACGCAGCAACAATAGAAGCTACTTAGAGGTCTGTGTAATATTTTCTTAGAGAATAATCGTGTGAAAGAAGTTGGACGTGTGAGCATGGATGAAACTAAATGTCGAGCTGACCCGGATCCTTTTTTCAAGTATACGTGTACAAAGATAAGTTTAATAATAGGCCTCTGAGTTTTTCAGTCTAACATCAAGTTTTATGTCGTTCCATACGAATCGCCCGAGAAAAATCTGCCACGTAAGAGCTGATTGAAATCAGAAGTAGAGATTACATTGTTATAAAAAGTTAAGAATATGCGGTGAATAGATGAAAACAGAACTTTAAACGTTCGTTAGAAAGAAATGAGACATCCTGAGTATCAACAGATTTTTTGCATAAACCAGTGAGGAGTATCAAAGCAAGATCAATCTGAAAGAGGTTATGAAAGCGATAAAATGTAAGTATACTATAATGAAATATAACATCAATTAAAAAGTATAAAATCAGGTAGGACTGTCAACAAAAGCAAGTCAATGAACATTAAGTTAAGGAATGTGAAATCATAACAAAGATTGTACATTGACTAGGTACAAGTGATAAATATCAAAAAACAATAATTAAACATTTTTAAAATTTTTTTTTAAATAAACAAGTAGTAATTTTATTTTTTCGAATGTCAAAAGAAATAAGAAAATAATCATAAAAAAACGAATTTCGTACAATCACTCATAAAATTGAATTCCAGCCAAAGACAATAATCAAAAACGAAACTCGCGTTCTCGCTGAGTGTTTATGAGATGTAGATGAACAACGAAGAAACAAAAATTTTTGAATCAAATCGCGTGTCATAAGAGATGCATGTGTACATGCAACATCTTACAATAACATCGTTGAATGTGAATTAATATTTTATGACTCGATAAATAAAAAGCACGAGAATGAAATAACTAAGTAGATTTATTAGTGCCCTTTAAAAGTCCCCTAAAACATCCATTTGTAACGGCTTTTTGCGATTTTATCAAAAAATTTTCTCACATTTTCGAATTTTTTTGCCACTGTCATGTAGTACTTATCTGTACTCATTTTTTAACATCTCAACCATTCAATCTAGAACTCACGCCACCAAAGCGAATGCGCATTTTCGCTAAAAATACAGCTTTTACTGAGGCGATTGAATAACATCTCTAATTTTAAAATAATTGTTTACATAAATTTCTAAATTTCTAATGTCTGCTTTTGAAAGTGTTGTTTTAATTCAGATATTAAAGTTATGGTAGTACTGACTTTTGCCTTCTCACTGGAGCAATCTACTCATTTCTTTAGTTTATTTTCTATGCGGCAACCGGAAATTTTTTAAAAACTATGTATCTTTGCTGCTAGTACGTTTTCAGTTCATAACGCGGGAACTCTGGCTTTTAATTATTCATTTTAAAAATGCTAGATATTTGATAGCCTGAATGTTTAAAAGAATCTTCTAAAGCGCTTAAATTACCCGCCGCGAAAACTGGTGTCGATTTGCTTCACCCTACTTATGACTCGGCACATAGCAAATATAAACAAAGTTATATTATAGATCGGGAAAAAATTACTAGTAATTTAGAGAAAAACCTAAATATCTTTTCGAATCCATTCTTAACGGTCTTTAGAATAAACTGATTATCAGCATCTTGAAATCTTCTTCGGATAGGTAAACAAAATCATTTATTTACGTTGAAACTTTCAGCCGCTGCCTCAATTTGAAAGTTTGACTCACACGAGCGATGGGGCGGACAAAAGGAAATCCGATTTGAATGTTTCTCTTCTAGTGACGTTTCCTTCGAACTCAAAAATACTAAAAGTATTTCTATTTAACACCACGCATCACAATTTTGTTAATACTCGTTTTACCACAAAATATCAATACAAGAGTCACAAGTACGTCCATAGGAAAAAAACTTAGTAACAACTCGAACCGAGTGAACAGCGCACCCGAAGACTTTGTAACAAATCTCAATATTCGGAAAAGGCCAAAACGGCTCTTGAACAACTAAAAGTTAGTGTAGTGCGGGCTGGAGCCCGCCGGGGTCGGCGGGGCGCGCGGGCGGCGAGCGCGCCACCTGAGCCCGTGATTGATGACGCCGCGCACCATCGCCATGATTGCGATCTGACGCCGTCGCCATTAGCGACGCGCCTTCACGACGAGCTTCCTCGTCCTGAACCGAGGCCCGTATGCGGTCGCCTGTCTACTGCGCGAGAAGTTTACCAAAAATTATTAGTCCGCTTCGTACCGAGACCTATTGGTATAAACTCACACTGGATCCGTACATATATTTTTTTATTGAGATCTTTGCCAAAAAAATTTTGATGTTAGAATAATATCTACTTATCGAAAACCAGCACACTACGAAAGCTTGTGTAGATGTGACATTACACTTTTGCAGTTTCCCATTAGATTGTCATCTTACTTATGTATCCTGCCTTGCGTTCATAAATATAAAATTTCATATAAAAAAAAATGTTTGAACTTAAATAGGTCATTTTTAATGAAATTTTAAATGTGCTTACTAACTATTGTGCTTAATAATTGTGATTACTAACACTGATCAACAATCAAAGGACACAAACGTAAAAAACGTAAATAATCAAATCAAAACACAATAATAAATATTACACAACGCGTAATACCTTAACCGTCCACAATATTAGGTCGGAGAAAGAGATTTTTGGAATTTAATACGCAAAAAGATCCAATAAAACCTCTTTGGTTGTGCTGTTTGTATCTGGCTAGTTTTGATACCATTAAATAGACGATATTTTTAAAAAACAAAAGACACAGTTGTGTCTCGCCATTTTTTATTGTTTGTCTGTCCACCAAAATGAATAAATCTAACGTAGAAATTCATACATTTTGACATGTTGTTGCAAAAAAGCGAAAAAAATTTATGACGTTTATGGACCTAATGCAGTGCCAATAAGAGTAGCACAAAACTGGTTCAAGCGTTTTCAGTTCCGTAATTTTAATGTCAAAGATGAACCTTGATCTGATCGACCTGTTACGGGTAAAGTCGACGCCATTTTGGGAAATTTAGAGCAAGATCGACAAACTAGCTCTCATGACTTAGCTCAAGAGCTGGGGATTAAATACAACATATTTTTGGCCCATTTTAAAAGAGCTAGATATATAAAAAAGCTCAATACTTGCGTCCCACACGATCTCACGGAAAGAAATCTAATGAATCGTGTACTCATTTGTGATTTTCTATTGAAACGTAATGAAACCGAATTGTTTTGAAAAGATTAATCACTGATGATGAACTTGTATTATCTACTATTAAAACGTGCGAAAAATATCATGGTCAAAAGGCAAGCAAGCTCCACAGACTATATTAAAACCCGGATTAACTAGCCATAAGCTGATACTATATATGTATGAGGGATTATGATGGCATTATTCATTCATTCACCACCGAGGAAAACCATCAGTTTGCATTTCTATTGCGAACACCTTATGATAGTCAAGCAAGAAGTGGAGAAGACACGGCTGCAATCGATCAAGAGAAACGTTGTGGTTTTTCACCATGATAATGCCAGACCACACACATTTTAGCCACTCAGCTAATATTAAGAAAGTTTGGTTGCAAAGTGTTAATGCATCCATCACATAGTCTTGACCTTGCACCTTCAAATTTTCACCGGTTTCGGTCTCTTTAGAATTCTTTAGCCGGTGTTAGGTTAACATCAAGAGAGGTTTGTCAAAACTACTTTTAGCAGTTTTTTGATAGAAGTCACAAAATTTCTACAGCAATGGGATTATGTCACTAGCTACAAAATAGCAAAAAGTTGTTAAAATAAATGGCATATATATGTTATAATTAAATGTAAATAAAATATGAGAAATTACATCGAATTTGTATATGAAATACGAAAAAACTTTTTCAATCACTTTATATGTAAATAAACAGCATAGCCTTATTTTTTCCTGCTTTAGAGTATTATCTTCTAATTACAATAAACATAATAAAAATAACAATAACATAACTAGAAAAATAAATTACTTTTGTTGTTTATAATTAACTTATATTTAAAACATATTATACTATTTTTATATTCATTAATAATAATTAATGATCCGACCTGAATATTTTGTGCAATTTTTTCGCTTTATTGCTACTCTTCCTACCACTAACTTTTTACCGTCAAACCTGCCTTTTTTTCCAGTGCGTACTCAACGCAACGCGAAAGCTCTTTTCGTTTACGGAAAATCATAAGTATTAAATAATAAGTTTATGTAGTGCCAGTGAGTATTTGGATATGGTGTTAGTAAACATTCAGAGTAGATACAATATCAGTAGTAAATAACATGAATCCTGTACCTAAGTTGCATTTTCGTTGTGATTTGACATCAAAGGTTATTGATATGCTTTCGATTTAGTTGTCCATTGTTGCCAAAACGCGCGCGCAATCAAGTAGCACTGATGACACAGGTGATTTATTTTACATACTAAACTATTTATGCTGTATTTTATGAACCAGAGTTCTTTTTTAAAAATTAACAATGGATATTAACTAAGAGTATTATGTTCTATTAGGTATACACATAAAGTGTGTAAATAAACATTTTGTATATAACAAAACGACTACACTTTTTGTGAACAATCAATTTCGCACATCTATTTTGCGTAACGCTATATATGAAAATCGATTCTTAAGCTTTCAACTACCGAAAATTCGGTAAAGCATAAAAATAGAGGACTACAGTAAATATTTAGGCATGTAGTAATAATTATTTCTAGAAGCGGCGATGCGAATCGGGGAAGTAGTTGCGCGCGGCCCTGAGAGAGCCGAGCCCCGAGCCGTAGCCGCGCCGCTTGTCAAAGTGGCCGCCGGCTTGTTTGAACAACTAATGAGCGGCTCCCTCGAGACGGTGTGTTTGTCCCGACGCCGACGCCCCGAGCGCCCGGCCGCCCCCGGCCGCTTTTTCGAGCGCCGCCGCCGCCGCGCCCGGCCGGTGCCGGGACCGCACGCCGACGCCCCGCTTCACTTCACGGCCTCGCTGTTTGTCCGCGATCCCCGGATCGAGACTTTCGAGTGTAAATTGGGAAATTATTGACTGAGCTTATATAAACGACGAGCTGACCCGACCCGGCACCGAGGAGCCTCGATGTAGCGCGCGAATGAACATGCGTCGGTTAATATCTGAATCGTCGCAATATAATATATCTTGTTCGCTTATAAACGTTTTTTGTAGCATCACCCTAAATGTGATTTATTGCCCGATATTATCTTGAGTTACATCTATGAAAAAATATTTTGAAAATATTTTCACCAATTTTCTGCTTCTGATTTAACATACAAAACCAGTCCTATTAGTAGAACAAATAGAGATTCCACGTCTTGGACCGGCAGGGCACTGAGATGCGTCGAAAGATAAAGAGCAAAAAAGGAATTTTTAAATTTCCAAAATTCAAGTTCCTTCACATTTTAATAAAGGCGCTATAATATTTCAATAATTAATGACTAAGGTAAATACGAAATTGGTGTATAGTAAAATTTAAAAAAAGAAAACTTATTAACAACACACATCTACAACGTTAAATAAAAAAAAATATTTCAAACAAACCCATATTTTTTATTACTATGGCCGTATGAAAAAGTCAACAGGTTTATGCAATCACAGGAAAAAAGTGCAAATGCCTAAACTGTTTGCACATCACGCTGTATGCAGTGCGCAATCAATTTCAAACCAATGTTCAAACCATCTTTGAACAGCTCCATGACAAACTTCAGTGACCATTTTTATGTGAACGAGGCTGGAATTTGATGATGTTTAAGATACCTCATAATAATAATTTGTTCGTCTCGGCCTATTTTATCCATTTCACATTTAGTTTCTCCGACTAAAATTCCCCATGTTTTAGTCTAAAACTTAAAAATTGGTACCTTCACAGGCCATATAACATCCTAGCACAAAATAGCGCTGGCCTCCTCCGGTTACGTAACCTGGTAGAGAACACACGGGGCATAATACCTAGTGTCAAAATAACTTGATTCATAATTAATTTTCGAAAAACAAAAGTTTCAAGTTCATTTTATTAACAAATAATAAAAGCTTGTTTTATAAAAAAAGTTGTTTTTCTTTAATTTTGTTTTTAAATTTTTAGTATTTTTAATTCGACATTTACTACGACGTAGTTCGTAGCGCGTAGCAGCGTTTTTCCGTTATTTAGTCCGTAATAAGGGCTTCAGTACAATAGGGCTCGCCCTGGTACCCCGAGGCGCAACGTTAGCAATATGAAATGTTTATACACCCTCATACCATTCAGCCCTCACGTGCTCACCTTAGCATTAGGTCATTCATCTAATAAATCAGACATGATCCAAATTCATAACAAACGGAACGAACTTTTTTTCCCAAATTTGTTGGAGTTGCATATTCATGTCAACCAAAATACTCGTCGAGACGAATGAAAAGAGCCCAAACTCGATGCGGTTGCGTTGTTTAATTGCGGAGTTCCTATGGCCACCTTACAGCTCCATCATCAGACCCTGGTTACCAAATAGTATCAAAGTACTCATCACGACGAATTGAACTAGTCCCAACTCGATGGGGTTGCGTTGTTTAATTATGGAGTTCCTATGGCCACCTTCCAGCTCCATCATCAGATCAGCTCTATATCATAATAATATTGCATTGTCATCCGATTTATACATGCATGAAAAATTTCAGCTCAATCGGAAACCGGGAAGTGGGTCAAATTTAACATACAAGATTTGATTACAGACCGACAGACAGACAGTGGGACAGGTGAAACTAAATGAAAGCTTGTAAAAAAGGAACACATCAATTAAAATCATATTTTAGTATTTATTACTAACGGTAGTAATGTAGTATTAGTAGTAGTGGTAGTTAGTAATGGATTGATGCAATCAGTCTATTTTAATATGTGTTCATTGGAAAAATATGTTTCTATTTACTTTAAATTAAACATGCTAATGCTGACAGCAAAAATGTTCATATTATTTTAAATTTTTATTCTTTCATATTGCATATTTTTAGGAAAGGTAATGTTGTGTTAGGCTAGTTTGCTATCACGTGTTATAATCCCACATTTTTAGTCTCTCGCCGTCGCCTTGTCTACGTCATCTGACATGACCTATTTTCGTAGAAAGTTTCGTTTCAAATTGTCAATACCTAAAATGTCTTTAATTTTTTCTAAGAGTTCATAGTCCATTGTGATTGGACGTTATTTTTTTGATATTAATCTGTTTGAAAAGTAATAGGAATTATGCTGGTTTTGGTTTTTTGCTATCTTAAAAATAGTTGAAAACAATTACACCCTTAGAATATTTTGAAGAACACGGAAACTGTTTGGATTAAGAAGAAAATACAAAATTAAAAGAATTGGTAGCTTATCATCTTAGATATTATAAAATAACTTAATTGTCTTGATCTAACTCACGTTAAGATAGCATTTGAATATCAAAAGTAAACGTATTTGCTATTCTTTAATTTCGGATATTTTTAGGTCACTTTTCTAAAACTTATAATAGTAGTAATATAATTAAAGAAAAAAGACTTTAATTATATTACTACTATTATACTTGACTGACTGACTGACTAATCACCGAAACAGCCACAGCCAAAAATATTAAAATTCGAAACAAGAAAAACCTAAGGAACTCTGGTAACGTATTTAGACATACAATTGCAAAATATTCATTCCATAAAAGGGCAAAACAACTAAGAAGTCGGAATTTTAGAAGTTAAAAATTACAAAAGATCCTACTATTTTCATTTTTTTTTACTCATGTTTTTTATAGCATTTTTGAGGGACAGACGAGCATGCAAGCTACCGGAGAGTAAGGTGGTCATCGCCGCCCATGGACACTCATAACCTCTAAGAAGTCGCTAATGACACCTCAGAGAAGTCATTGGTGCTTTACCGACCTCTTATGTAGGAATAGGAGATTTGATGAAGATTGTAAGGTGTTGATAGAGCGGAAAGTGGACAACCAGAACTCTCACTCACTGGTCGAAAAGGAACAGCAGAAACTGTTACTTAACGTATGTATTCTGTGAGACTATGATCTCTCGCTAGTAGAGCCGGCCACAGCATAGATGTACCACTGTCAAAATTATAAAATAAGACATAATAAAAAATGACTATCTTATATTTGATATGAGTTCACACCTATTGCCCAAAGAGGTAGTCAGAGATCACAATTTTCTACTTCATTTACTACAATACGATTTTAACATAATTACCTCCCTTGTTTCACTGACATCAATCAAATTTTCATGCAAACTCGGAGAATTTCGAATGCTTAGAATTGAAAATTGTATTGAATTTTGCTATTGGTTTTGATTAGAATAATATTTAATACGAATATAAAGGTTTATTCAAAAAAAAAATAAGCGAATTTTATATGACGAATACAAAAATATCAACTGTATGAATTATTTGCAATGAATGCTCTATTTTTCCGTAATCAATTTTAGATGTCTAAAATTGTAAAAAATCATTGTTTTTCTAAACTATGATTCATTTTAAACAAAAAAAAGAATAAAGATGTGATTTATATACGAAAATTTATGAAATCTTGCGACAGTTTTGAAATTTAGTATGAAAGTCCTGAAAAATATATTAGCCTGGGCGGTCTCCCGGTTGGTAGGAATATTATTAATTTACGTCACACGAACTTGTGCGACTCCGCATACGTGGACACACAATATTATTCATGTTCTCAAGTTTTACGACACTAATGGGAAAAGTATACAAATGTAATTTACGGCAATAAAAATGACTGCTCCCGGAGATAAATCATTACTTATACATCATTTCATTATAATCCGTTTAACTGGTCATGACTAAACAGATGTTTATGTAATAGGTTTACAAATGGATTGACTTATTTCTTACGACTCTTAATTTGTCATTTATTATTTTAATTTCAATGAAATTACAATTTCAGCTAATAACGCGACACTTAGATAGGTATATAATCTGCGTAAAATTACAAAATTTATAGAAAATTTACAAGTACATTCATCCCTCGAATCGATTATTTTTCCCAAAATACAAGTATGTCTTCCATAACTTACAAGTCTAAGTTTCCAATTCGTCATGATCCGTTATCGCGATTGGTTGAATGTTTAAATACCTGTCAGGGCAAGACTTGGTAGGTAAATCCAATCCTTAAGCCATATAGTCGTTTTCTTCTTTGTGTGTAAGATAAATAAGTTTGCAGTTTTGTAGATTTTAGAGTTCCGTGCGTACGGATGAAACAAAAAAAAACCAAAACCTTATAAGACCACTCGTGTGACTGTCTGTCCGTTTGTTACAGCCAATTTGTTCCTTATCTACTGGACCTATTAAGTCGAGCTGTATCCATTTGAATTTCTGTGATCCAAATACGAACTTGTAACGCAAATAAATGAATTTTCAATATGCTGGTCATTTTGAGAACAAATTAGAAAATAAAAAAAAAATTGCGCACTTTACCTTGTCAAATGAAAGGGCTTGTCGCGAGAATTTCAAATACATTTCTTTTATACTTTTAAAATAAATAGTTTTCGTTATTTAATGAAATACAAGAAAATGGATGATTGCGTAAATCAAGTACAAACGATAGGTTCACAAAGTTTTACCGCAATTGGATGAACGGTATGGCAGCGCATAAAATACAAATAAAAAATATTGATTTTTATATATTAGATGACGGACATTTATTCAGTTAGCATTTTTGTGTACATGTCTATCACAAGTTGTGACCGACTCTTATATAAATCAGTAAAAATCAGGTTTGGTCACTATTTCATTCAACTGGAAAGATTTTTTCGGAAACAAAACGTATAAACGAGAAACGAAAGTATTTTCTTGTTAAAATATAGATTAAAATTTTCAGAGTTATCGGTGATTATAAACCAATAGTTCAAGTTTTTTAATCGATCTATTTATATATGCACATAAAATTATGTACATTAAGAGTAAACTGATTGATGCATCAAAACTCAGCCCAAAATATTGGGTCTACGGACTTCATATTTTGTAGAGAGATTTCTATTATAACGAAGGCTAGCTAGCACTAAGACAGGATTTTTTCAAAATTCACTACTGAGGGGGTGAAAATCGTAAAACACTGTTGCATAGTAAATCGAAACCGTTGTAGCTGCAGATGTTAAAGTTAATATTTTAGTTACTTATAGAAATAAATAAGAAACACGTGCTTTGTTCTTTTTTAATTAATCCTGAAGGGGGTAAAATAGGGGATGAAATGTTGTATGGTAAATCGCAACCGCTGCAACTATTTATGTCAAAATTCATATTATAACTAATCATTACTAATAAAGAATAATGACATGCGCCGTTCTTAAAGTAACCCTAAAAGGGGGAAATAAGGGTTGAATTTTTTATGTAATTAAATGAAACCGCTGAAGCTATAGAGAACTAAGTTTATACTTTAGCTATTTATTAGAAATATAAAATAATGACATGCATCATTTTCGGAAAAATAGTTATCAGAGAGTGAAATAATGAATGAAATATTTTATGACAAAAAAAAAACTGCTATGTGAATTTCGTCCGTCTTTCTTATGTTTTTTTTAAGTGCTTACCACTTATTCAGTAACTATAAAACTAGCTATAGGTTTTAAACGTGAACGAGAAACTGTTAAAAAAAAAGATGGCTTCATATTTATATTTCTGCCACTAAAGGCTCTAAAAAATCTTTTACTCATAGACAGAAAGCTAGACAACCCTCAAATAAAACATCCCAAATTTTATTGTGATACTACTATCATTTGCTACGTCTTCCTTTAAATTAAAACCGTGGCTGGGAGCAGAATGGAAATTGCACACGGAACAAGAAACAGAATTGAAAGTCGAGACCCGGATCGAAATCGAAAATGAGACCGACGTCGAAATCGAGTATGAGATCAAAATTAGAATTAAAAGTTTAAGCGGAATTGCAATGATAATTTAAGATCAAAATATGAAGCTGGGCCCGAAATCGACAATGGAATCGAAATCTCCGTAGATCAAGATCGAAGTCGGAATCCAAAGCAGGAGTTCGATGGAAATCGAGAACGAAATAAATTTACGTCGAGACCGGGATCAAAATTGAGAACGATCGGGATTTTTATTTCGTGATGGGCCGATGTAAAAGACTAAGAAATTCGTTTTATGTCTACGTGGACGGAGCCGCGGGCGAAGTTAATACTATTATAAAACCGTAACAGTGCTGTTTATGTACATTACATATATATTCTATAGTGTTAGGTGTTAATTTGTGGAAATTCGTAATTAGACGCTTGCCTGCAACATTTGTTAACACGCAACATGTAACAGACTGCTGACACTGGAATCTATTTTTCCACTATGAATCCTTATCCAACGAATTGAATATTGTTTCGAGAGGATTCAAGTGTTATTATTTTGTTTATCTTAGTCAACTAAATGCAGCTGACGGAGCTATAGTTTATAGTATTATTTAAAGGACTAATATTAACACTTACTTATAATTTCCCGTTACTCTGATTGTTTTAGAGGTATGTGATTGTTGTTTAAAATGCAGAAAACAAGTTTCAGTGATTATTTTCCTTACTCGTTGTGTACTCGTCTTGACGTGGCGAGGCGCTAAATACTATAGGAATCGGTGTTTAAAAAGAAACGATCGTGCCACGGTAATTTGCCACGCCACGTCGGTGTTCCTCCGGTCGCGGCTCTGACTAGAAGACAGGAGGGCTTATGCAGCGATTACACTATGACAGGATAATGTGGCTTTACCTCGATGCGGTAAGCAACTCGCTGCTACAGTTAGTATGAATAACTAGGTGCTATCTGTCGCCAGGTTTCACTATGAGGGGCGACTTATCCCTGTCAACAACATAAGGTGGTTACCGGTGATAGAGAACCGTCACCACTACGGGAACGGGTGCCACGGCAGGTGTGCCGCTACAGAGTCCCTAATGGTCTCGATCTCGGTTTCTTAATCTGTTTCAGCGAACGACTCGTCATTATCGATTGCACTTGGGCATTGTCACCGGTGGAGGGTCGTGGCTCATATAGTCGACTCGCTACCGACAGTATGTTTGTTTTTGTCGGCGGAAAGTATTAGTATGACCTGCAAAAGTAACTGTCAACCCTTTGACGGCCATGGTCTGATATATCCGACAATCAAAATTGTATCAAAAAGTCCCAGTATTGAATATATCAGAAAAATTACTCTTTACAGTGGTTTTTTCTTTATACTTTATATTCTTCCACGTAATTAAGGAACGAAAATAAAATTGTACTTGATTGTAATGAGTCAAACGGTTTTACTGATTCATAAATTAATATTAGATTTAATCCCAGAAACATCACAATAATGTGACAAAAAAAACATTTTCCTCAATGTAAAACTTTTCGTATATACTCATAAATCCAAGGTCGGATATATGCGACAGGTCCTTAATTTTATGTTGTAATTTCATTGCTCTAATAGCTTTGAGGTTGTCAGGGAATTGATTTAAAAATTTTCGATTCAAACTTAATTGTGAATTTTATACTGTAATTCTATGTAAAATTGATGTTTTTATAGCATAATCGAGGGACAAACGAACAGACGAGCCATCAGAAAGTAGATGGTCACCGTCACCATCGTCCATCATTCACAATCCCAAAGAGGTCACCAGTGAGTTGTCGGCCTTTTGGATAGAAATAAGATATCTGATGGAAGAATGAACGGATGTATGGTGAAGTAAGGTGATGGAAAGGGAAGTGGGATGATAGAGGGGGAATGGTCCACCAGAACTTTCACTCATTGGATGAAAAGCAATAGCGGAGCTGTTACTTCACGTCTGTATTCTATAAGACTATCGTATTTCATTGGTCGAGTTGGACCATTTTTGTACTGTAGCCAAGTTGATTACAACATGGCTCTAGCATGGATTATTTCTTATAAATTACTATCATTCATTTTTAATAAATACCAATAGAGGAAAATAAATTGGATATTAATTTTTTCATTATACAAATTAATATTAAAGTCATAAGTCTCTATGAAATTGTAATGTATTTAATCCCATCATTAAATATATGCGATTCGTCTTTAATTTGAAAGCCAATGTCGAATAAATGCGACCACTTCATAAATCACTGATGATTTGATCATTTATTCAGTATTGTGCTCCTATAATATTCCTTAACGAGAAAATTATAAAAAGCATATTTATATAATAAGTTTATTAATAAATTAGGAGTTTTTTTTTTATTTGTACCAACATATTTTCTTTTCTATGCAATGTCTAATTTTAATGCATTTTACATATTCATAACACACGAAGTATAAACGAAGTATATATAATAAATAGAACACGTGCCTCGCGAACACAGCCACAAGACAATAGAAAGGCAGGCGGAGAGAGGGCCTGACGATATACGAGTGCCTTTTACCGTCATGGTCGCCGTCGAAGTGTCTCAATAGATGTTTCAAATCAAAACACTAATGTCGTGATACTCACTGTCAACAAGAATATTGATCAAATTAAACAGCATTTTGTCAAAACTTAAATTTTACTTAAAGCGGTAACGTAATATGACACCAACAGCCCAAAAATAGCTCTCGGTTGCAAATTCCAGTAAAATAATGTTAATCAATTCCATTTATTGCTATGTAGAAAATTAGTAGTTTTGACTTCCTTATATGAGAAAAGTTTCACTTAAGACACAAACCTTATGCCAATTTATTGGTTAAGGTAATATTTTCGATTTTACGAGAGGACGTCAAGTTGTGTATGAAATACACCAGGGTGAAGGAGAGCTATTTATTTTACACGGTGGTAACGATGGGAGATATGATTAAGAGGTATCGAATTATAGTTATTAACGGTTACTTCTTCGACAATAAAGTAAAAATCGATAATATTTATTTTGTTACTTTACGTCACTAGCTTTATTCATTTAAAAACAATAATGGCTCTAAGAGCACGTGTTCTGAATGCAGACTCGGCTGTCAAAAGGTAAATAAATACTCTGCAAAACGAAACATATCTAACACCATGAGGCGGCCAATTTGAGAAGTTTATCGTGGGCTTACAATTTACAAACCCGGCGTATTGTGACGCTCGTGCACTGCCTCTGTTCGTGATACCTGATCGCAATGAGGGGATTTTCTTGCAATCAAGTTATCGCCTCCGAAGTTGTGAAAGAATACGAAAGCGTAACCATCACTCCGGCGCAATTGCGCGACGAAAGGGACAAAATGTGATTTCAGTTGGCTGTCACCCTGTGTCAAGCGCCCGTGAGAGTTTTCACCATATGTTAGATAAACAAATAAATGCATAGGTGCAAAGCAATGAATGTTCATAAACATGTTTAAAAAAAGTGTGTGTGTGTGTATCAGCTCCGACGCACGACTAGAGTTTACTCCTTGCGAACGATTATAAAATAAATAGATTAGTGAATGAAGGTAAATGAATGCATTTTTTATATTGCTTAAAGCATGCATGATATATTTATTTATATCTATTAATTATACAATGAATTCGGGCAAGCCTTTCAGTTTTTGAGACGAAAAAAGAGACGTACTTAAAGTGTTTATACAACTAATTAATATTTTTACCACGATATTTGACAATCAAACTAAATATTTCCGTAGATGAGTGATAATACAGACTTTACGCATCAATTGATATTTGTCATCATTTTGCATACGGAAATTCCTCGTTTGACAATTATCCCATGTGACAATATCCACATGGCCCAAGAATCGCCTCCCTAAACGTAACGTAACGTATCGCCATGTTTGATTTTATTCCCCATGATTTTCATACCCCGGGCATACACATGAAAAATCGATTCATAAGGAGTAAACTCCAAAAACATATTAATCTGCTACGCGAGCCTTTAAAAACTTACGAATTACCTAAAATATTTGAGTGACATCTCAAAACAAAAACAAAAATTTACTTCGTGCAGCTGTGAATAAGGCCTAAATAAATATTACAGATACACATTAATTTGAGTTGATGGCTGATGCAACTAAGCGATTCTATATCTCTGTTACTATAGAGGGGTAATGCAGTATGTACGTATGTACTTTGGGTGCAGTCCAAGCAGAGAATAAATATAATGAACATTTGACTTTTTCTTTCGAAAGCATTTAAAAATCGAATATTCAATTATTTTGCAAATAAATGCGTATGTACACACATCGCTATGATGACATTATGCATTAAAATTGCATTGAAACAATTCAATTTTATATCATGTAAAGTATTTATATTTAATAGATACCCTGAAATATTGTTAACTTTACCTTTAAATTTTTTTGTAACATAGCATTCTGCCACTCAATTCGTCTATTTGACTTTGATATTTGAAAATTTAGAAAAACATCAAAACGCAAATTTTCATACCACAAATCTAAATAATAACTTTCATGCTTGCGAACGCTCGTAAATTTTCACGTATTGCAGATCACTCGCTGATTATCTAACACTTCCGTACGAGAATTATCGCACGTGATATTCTAAAATACCATTTAATGGAAATTATGCAATAATCTGACAATTTTCGTATACGAAATATATTTGAGCGATTCCAAAATAAAGCCCCAGTTCCTGACTGAACTTCGTATATGTGACCCTATCCTGGCTGAAGGCTGGATCCGCCCTTATTTGCATTTAAATTCGAAAATGACGGGACCCGACGATACCTTCACTCTCAAACCACCCCAGGAAAAAACTTGTTAATATTGTTTAAATACAATTCGATGCTCATTTGTTGGCTACACTCAATGAAACCCGAATCTGTATAGCACGGTCTTTAGCGCCATCTAGCATGATAATATTGATTTACTGAAACATTTATATTTATTGATGACATCTAACAGCTTAAGATGTAAACAATTTTAGCAAATAGGAATTATAAAATTATCTTTTTATCATAATAGAGTGCACTATCTCGCATTAATTCGTTAATGTCTTATCATAGTTTATTATTTAGAAAATAATGATAGAAACAGCATATCGGCATTAATAGAGAAAATAAGGATATGCTCATGGGAAGATATTGAATTATAAAATCGAATCAGGAAAAACATAAAAGTCATTCATTTTATTTTATTTTTTAGTTAATATTAATACCAAATAAAATTTATTGAGTGTTAGTTACAACTAATAGTTTTTAAAAAATAAATTAGACGGGCCTTGACAGATTATTAAGTTTATAATGACCTTATAATTTGATTTAACAATTTATTTTTGCTCTTTAAAAGAAAGTTTAAGTTATGTGTATTTAATTTTTATAATTGTATATAATTTTTGTCCGTTGGTAACATTTTTTCCAATACAATTTTCATGATAACACTTGTATTTCATGTGTTTCATTCTTTTTGGTATCTAGTTGTCTGACAAGTTTTTTTTGTCTGCATAAGTAAAATCTAATATTTTTAACAATTTCAATTATTACTTTTAAAGGAGTATCAAGCATTAAAAAGAATACTATATAATACTGAATGTATTTTATTCACATTCATATAAATTTGGCATACACTTTCGTAGCTTTATTATAAAGAATTTTATATCATTTCAAATTATTTTTATTATCAAATATATATATATATATATATATATATATATATATATATATATATATATATATATGTACGTATGTATTTAGATCTGTTGAATTGTAAGTAATTTGAATATTTTTAAAACTACTATGTTCTTATATTAAATATGAAATCGATAAATAAACGAGCTGTATATGAATATATAGATGAGTATTTAAAATATATACTCATCTATATATTCATATACAGATGAGTATATATTTGGCTCACTTACTTAGTTGAACGGGCATTAAGGCACCCATACTGACAAGCTAGGCTTTCTAGTAATCAACTGCGTCTTTTCGATGCCATCCCACCTATCACTATACAGATATTTAAGAATTACCCGCATTAATGCCCCAAAAGTAATAAAATTACTCTTCATAGGTCCTTATCTGTTGAATTCGAAGAATTTAGTATTCTGAATTTTACGTACGTCTTACGTGTCGTCGTATTTTAGGTACGTCATAAATTACTTTTACATTTTGCTACTTAGCTTTACCGCTTTACTATTCGTTCGGAAGGCAGTTTTCCCTCAAGAAGAATAAGCAAGAAACTCAAGGGTAGCTCTTTTCTACTTTTTTTTCAACTTTCATCAACAATTATGTTATACAATAATGTATAAATTTATAAATAACATAAAGAAACAAACCCGCTAGAAGTCGATCTGATGATTTTGGTAATAATATTATATACCCTTTATCCACACAAATTTGATCATTGTCGAGATTCAAAAACAAAATTTTTCTGGGTTATTTTAGAAAATCATGAAATTAGATATATTATTAAAAAAGATACTATTACAGTATAACTGCAGTACAATACAAATATATAGAATGGTGAAAAAAAAATATTTTAATATATGTTTAACCTATGATATATATAAAATAATGCATGCATTAACCTGTAATTCTGCTATCATTCTCACTTCCCATCCTATCCCATGTTATTTGATCTATTCAATAGTTTTTGCATAAAAAAAACAGAGAATGTGAAGACAAACAAGGAATTTTAAATACTTGTAGCGCTATCTACTGGAATTGAGTAGAAGCTAAAGCCATGTGTTTTCTGATATTTCGGAATATTTAAATAAATCAAGTTTCAATTTTCATTAACACTTTAATGATTAGTTTCAGCTACAATTTGTGTTAACCTTTTAGGACGCATATAAATTTTGAAGTAAATGCGGCTTTGGTTGATGTTCTGCTGTAAGTTGTAGTCAGGATACTTCCAATGTTTCTTGATAGTCAGTCGCTCTTTAGAACGACCATTACATGATGGCATAGCTTATATACTCGTCCTTCTTCCAGAATGCATATGACCAATGATACTCGAATACTACAACATCAGGTATTTAGCTTATTCTTTGCAACGACATAGGTATGTATTAAAAATGAAACGAAACTTTATTTATATAATATCTATTTCGGTATTTTAGCGTTTTCGTAATAGTACTATAAATACATATATATATTTACAATCATAACGTTATGAATTTAGGTAATCATAAGGATTCGAAAGACTTACATACAGCGGGTTGCAGTAAAACTAAAAAAGAACCGGCCAAGAGCATGTCGGACCATACTCAGGGTAGTTCCGTAGCCGCTACAAAGAAATGCACTACAGAAGAAAAAAACTACATTGCTACTTTTGAAATAGTGTAAAGTACACGGAGCAAGAGCGTATGTTCATGGTATTTGCGTCCTTTTGTTGATATGCAGTTTTTAGGCAACAACTCAAAAACGGTATATCCGATTCAAAATAATTTTCTTTTAAAGTATTTATTAAGCATTATCTTTGTAATATTTTAAATTTTTAATAACATATAGTTTAAAAAATAATGAAGAAGGGATCCAATTTATTCTACTTTCGAAGCCATTATACCAAAAAATATTTACTTATTAAAAAAACGCTTAAAAACTTAAAGCGTTTTTAAAATAACTGTTGACGTATGTGCAATACTTGATATTTTCTGAAAGGAATTTCATTTAGCTTCTTAGCTTGTAGATGTATGGAGTGCCTCTCCTAGAAATGTTTATTTTTGTTATTGAACTACTAAAGTAAGTAGCGGCTTGTACAAAACAACTATACTCCAAATGTCATCAATAACATCTTGTAGTTTTTGAGTAAAATGCCTGTAAAATATGGACGGACGGAGAGACGGGCATGACGAATACGATGCTTCCGTTTTTGTCAATTTGGCTCGAAACCCTAAAAACGTAGTTCTTGAGATATGACGGACAATGTATGGATAATCTATCAAATCTTAAGGATTACATTTACGAATTACGTTTATGTTTTGGGTGCAAGATTGCGATAGCGAAGTTTTAGAATGCAAATAATAATTTATATTCTAAAATTTCGGTTATTAGTAGTAATCCGTGATGAATTTATCTCAATCCATTTATTACTGTAATTGATATAACACGGCCTAAAATCCGGAATGTATTCAAAATAAAGGATGGATGGGGATATTTAAATGAAAGTTCATAAGTTAACATAAATTTTTTATTCCATATTTCATAGTTATCTATCTTTGTACAATATCAATAGGCAAACTAATAAGAACTACCGTGCACCTACAATTTTACTAAGCAACATTTTTATTTTGCTAATTTGTTGGGAATTCCGCGCACTGCGATACGAGTAGTTTCTAATGTCTCGCGACAAATTACGTGAAAACAAAAAACAATCAATATTGCATGGTAGTTCTTAATGCACATTTTTTTTTAATTTATTTGTCTTTCTTCTTGACATTATGTACAATTTCTTTGTTCAATTTTAATTTCTAGTGAACTGATATAACTTTATCATAAAAAAAGCAAGTTCTCATACAATTATTCATAATAATATGAAAAATTGTAAAAAATGAATATCAATACAGTTCTATTTTGAACAATTTTTCAGCTGAGAATTTGAAATAATGACCATTAATTGCATTAAATAGTGCTACAAGAGAAGAAAAATTTAAATTATGTTTAGGGATAGTAAAATTTAATGAGCAGTATCAGGGTCTAGTACCCAGAAGTATTTAAAAATAAGTTTTATTCACACCTATTCAGTGGCCAAATTCTAATTATAATGTTTTCAGACTTTAGGATGATTATGACCATGATGGCCACTATCAATCTATATTTGACGTTAACGTAAATTTATATTTACAAAATAATTAATAAATTACAAATTAATTTGCACAACTTCTATTTCGTGTATGCAAAACACATTAACTAAATTAAAATGTGCAGTCTGGCACGTGTATTATATTAATAAGAACCTGCTTAACTTTTATTAAGACATTAATTAAAAGTGATTCGAGAATGTGTAAGGTGTTTAATTTTTTACTCGCAAAAAGTAATGATTCTAATATCAAAGAGGAATGTTTTATAAAATGTGTGACTAGAATAACTAGGACTTAACACAAAAATACACAAGGCTTATACATAAATCATAGCAACTTATTAATCAATAGGTAGTTCCTCTTAATTCTAATTTCTATGTGAGATCCTAACATGTAACGAAAACACACAAGAATTATACACTTAGTACAAACAAAACGTCACAATAAACACGGGCGAACAACCTGTCCTTCTATAACATTGGAATCGCTGACGCGAAGTAAAGTACCAATAGACACTTGGTGACAAACGCGAAGTACGAATTTTTACTCTCAACAATTTTTTTGTATTCAAGAGATCAAAAAAAGCTTAACAATTTACACGTATAGATACTGAGATATATAAATTTAATGAACACAAATCTCAATCCACGCCTATTACGAAGTTACAGTTAAGTTTACGGCCGTTAATAAATAACACGAACTAATCTATTAGGTACTTTAAACATTGTACATAAATAACTTGAGATCAAATGACATTTGTTCTAGTGTCAATTAAACTATGCATCAGAGGGATCCGTAAGACAGCAACTACAAAATTACTTCGTCTGCATCAGGCAACAACCTGAACAATATTCAAAAACAAATAATTGGTAATCTGTTGCAGAAAATGCATCTAGAAGCTCCAGTTACACCTTCTAATAAAAATTGAATTATTTGGAATTAATAACACATCAGAATTCAACGCACAATATTGGGCATAATTTTACTGTTTAAATCTGCTTAAATTTCCTGTTCTATATTTTTACCACGGCAATGACCAAATCGTCATTTTAAACTATTTTAACGAGCTATTGAAGAATTATGACCGCCCAGAGATATGGTTAAATGCGGAATGTTAGACCGTCAGGCGTCTATTTTATGGCTGTCTTTGGACGATATGTTGGCTGATATCAGGGTATGTATATATGGTAACCTAGGGCAAGTTGTTGGCGAATCTCGCAAAATGTATTTATTGCAAATCTTTTTTAAAAGTGCAAATGATATTTCATTTCTGTTCAGCTAATATTAATTTCTGCTGAAATTTTCCAATTTCGATCAGTTTCCATCAAGAAGTAATATGTAGATTGTACATTTAGTTCACTCACCTAACAAGTACGAGATCCAACATTACCCAGTTTACCATAAAGTGAGCTCTACCCAACGAGCTACGATTAAGTCGCTGCGTTGCCTACAAGTGCAGTTAGTCAGAATCTAACATCTTGCACGTCTGTGGGTGTGTTCGGGAGATTCGTGCATTCCATGTCCTGAGGGGGTTTCGCGTGCGTGAGCGTCCGCGCACGGGGCTCCTGATGCTGCGTCTCGCGGGCCAGGACACGCTCAACGTGGCGCGCGACGAGCTCGGCGGCGGCAGGCGACGATCGGGTGAGAGCGCACAGCTCCGCCACCGACATGCGCACCCGCAGCCCCCGCGCCGCAGCCGTCACGCACGCCAACGCTATCAACGACGGAGGGACTAACAGAAATTCAGTTTCTGTAATGAAACAAAATATATAAATCAGTAAATTATTAAATGCGATAAAATATTTTCAATCTTTATCTGTTTACGAGCACAATTTTTTGTATAACTATCTAAATTCTACATCAGTTAATTGTATTTATTCTTTTATTATAAAATCTCTTAAAGTTGTCTATAAAATATAAGAAGTATAAAAATATAAAATCTTATCTTATCTAAATCTTAGAGTATAAACTCTCTTAAAGGAAAGTAGCTTAAATAGTTTAATTCAATATGTATAGGCACAAACATTCTTTATGTCTACATACGTAGGTATATATCGATACATTTTATAATCATTTGTTTCCTGTGTTATGTATTTCAGTATGAAAAACCAATAGACACTACATACACGCGTAATATTTGAATTTATATAACATTTGTGATTCAATTAGAAGATATTGTTTTATGAGAGATAAGAGGTAATTATATATACATAGATTGTCTTGATCATCTAATACCAAAAAAATATTATTATAGTTTTTTACGGTTTTTTTTTACTACGGATTTAATAAGACACGAAATAACTAAAGAAAACTTTATTATTATTCCCTAATAGCTATATCAATTTCAAAACATTTAAACATGACTTGTGAATATATCTTAACGCTCAGTGCCCATAACTTAGCGTTTATTTATTTAGAATATTATTATTTTATCATTAAAATCGTTTGAGTATTCTATTTACACCTTTTAACTATAAATACTACGTATTGCTGCACAATTGGTTGTAAGTGAAAGTTACGTGTAGCGTGAGATATTGTTAATTGACATACATTTCGTAAATAAGTTGTTGTGTCGTCCCACTGTTGTGATGCCTTTAAAATACCTGCCTCAAAATACATTTTTGTTTTAAATATGTAGTTTGGACCTAGCGGGTCCGTGCAAGTTACGTCGCGGACGGGGGAGGGGGGGCGGCGGCGGCTGACAGTTATCAATACTATAACAGCGTCCAAGATCCGTCGGTCCTGGCTCTATTTATTAGGTCGTCGCTTAACGTGCTTTCCGAAGAAAGAAACGAGTGGTTTAATTTTTTCACTCACATTATAAAGTCACTGGTTAATTTGTCCATTAACAGAATCAAACTTCTATTTCGACATCAAAGCTCTTAGCCAATGAGCCACATAGCTATAAGTATTCCACTATAACAAAGAATGAAAGAAAAAAACAGGAATATAAATATTGGTTAATTAGTTTCATTAACTTGGATCCACAACAGTTCAAAATATGTTAACATTAAAATTATTCAATAATCTATAAAATCATCTAGGCAAGCGCTTCCTACCCGTTTTGTTTTTGTTGCCCGAGAGTTTAGAGAGCGCAGGTAGAGCATCTGTCGCAAGATAATTGCGGCCGAACAGGTGTGGACCGCGCACCTTGCGCGCCGGGCCTCACGACCTCTCGCATGTCGTCGAACGAGCACAGCTCGCGACGCCAGGGAATTCCCCGGTCTGAGCTTGCGAACCGCATCGGAAAGGGAACTCATACGAATCCGACCACGACGTTTATTTGACAGAGAAAAAAAAATGAGGACAACGATTCCCGTGCGCAGAATTCGACGCGGACTCCGGAAAGGGAGCGAATTCCACATATTATTTTGCACAACAATAAATAAGAAATACAGTCGTCGAAGGGCGACGAGCGATAAGAGGCCGCGGGAACAGCTGCACGATTCGTGCGGCGCGCCCCGCCCGCGCCCCTCAGCATCCTAGTGCGTTTACCTTCCCCGACAATGGTCCCACGAATAATGGTAATTTTTGATCTTAAGGCGTCTGCGCCGCAGCTGCGAATATTCGCCACGGAGGGAGTACTTTTGTTTGCTCAATTAAGTGCGAAAATTGAATGACCTCCTTAGAGGAGTCGATCGATTTTGCAAACTCAATGCGCTAATTTAAAATTGCATTAGTACACCTAAAGACTTCTATGAATTATTATTCTGTTAAACCACCAAAGACTATTCGGAAACGGAAACAGAATTTGCCGTAAATAAATGACTCGATTAACTAATTAGAAGATTAAATTAAATTAAACAAAAAGAAATGCGATATAACTTATAGCTCATTATTACTTTTTGTTTTGTATTCCTAAATTACGAAAAAATCAATACAGAAAATATTAAAAAGTGATCGTGTATTTTAATTACGCGTCGTTTTAAAATACTTTTTGATTGGAAAATTATTAATATTGCTTAATATTAAATGATCATGTGAATCTACGAACACTAAAATATCTGATTAATTCTATTGAAACCGCAAAATTTTACACTTCAATTGACACATCTTCCTAAAGTCAAAGTCCAGCCAAGACAAGGGAAAACATATTGTAGTCCGATAAACAGTAGTAAGAAACCTAGTAAACGGCAGATGTGGCGACACCTGGCGCGTCCTCCCCGCCGCTCGCGTGTCACTGCCCACCTACACCCTTCGCTCAACCTTAGATTCCGTGCGTCGCCGCTTCCTCAATAAAAACTGGTCAAGTGCGAGTCAAATTCAAGGACCGAGGATCACATGCAATATTCAAAACAAGTTGGGCCAGATTATTAGTAGGCGTTAGATGTATGTTTTAAGGTTATAAAACAATATCTAAAATTATTTTAGTCACTGATGAATGAAATTTTGAAGTTCTAATTGATATGGCAATAGTGGTCCAAAAGAAGAAGCTCGTAAAATGTAAACAACCAGAGCTCCAAGTATTACCACGCACAAGTAAAACAAAAAAGGCATAAACAACTGTAAGAAAATTTTCGTATTGCAGAAGCGGGCCGTTCGCACGATTTACAAGCTCGGACCTCGTGCATCTCTTAGAAACAAGTTTAGAGAAATTGGAATCTTAACTCTGGCATCTAAATTCATTTATGAAAAATTATTATACGTAAAAAAAATTAGAAATGTTTAAAAGAAATCGTAGTCGACATAAACTCAATACCAGAAATAAAAATGAACTGATTTTACATGCTAGTCGACTATGTAAAGTCACAAATGCATTAAGAGGTCTCTGTGTGCGCATATTCGATAAGGCTCTTGTAAATAATCAAGATTTGCCGCGATGTAAATTTAAGAGTGTCATTAAGCATCACTCAGTAAAAAATGGTATTATACAATTTCTGAATATTTTGAAGACAAATAGCAGCATATCCATGGGCATAAGCTGCTCGACTTCTTACGTTGTTTCGTTCTCAATGGTTTTGTTATTTGTTTTGGCTATGCATGAACAAATTATAAAAGAGCTACCCTTAAGTTTCTTGCTCGTTCTTCTTGAGGGAAAACTGCCTTCCGAACGAGCGGTAAAGTGTAAATTCGCAAAAAATTATGAAGTATTTCAAGTGTTATTGTGTAACCTATGAAATATAAAGATATTTTGAATTGAATTGAAAAACCAAAAGTATGGCCATTTTTTTCCTCAAAACCGGATAGGCTTGTTGGTGACAATGATAAATTCACAATCAAAATACATTTTGTAAAAAAATTATGATGCGTTTTAAAATTTAATATAACATACTGTAATCCACTTATAACATTCTACTGGTCGTTTTAATCTTGTCAATAAAGATATTAATTACATAGAAATTATTATGAGACATTACGAATGAAATAGATGTAATTTTTATATTCCTCCAATTAATATTATAATATTATAAGTTTATTTTAATAAAAGCTTATCATGATTTATCAACGTTTCTTTGTCAGTCATCCACATCACAGCTTATTCTTCTGCGATTTATTATTCACCAAATATTAGGAACCGAATTTATTTTTGGCGCCGTTCGAATGTAACAGTCGCCAGTTTTCTTAAAATGGGACAATTTGGAATCTCGACAATTCCCTCAGACTACCGGTTTCCTGGGGCCACAATGGGGAGATGGAGTGCCGAAAAACAGGCTCGTTACAAATGACCGACAAGTTCGTCAACATTAAATTCATATGGCTCTGGAATTTTAAATTAACTAACTCATACATAACTCCGGGACTTTCAAATTTACTGGAAATCGCACTGAAACAGTAATGTCAAGTGATATCAAACAATTATTACGTATTGAGCTTAAAGAATTTTCATTACAAAAACACACGTCAGGGGCCATCTATAAATTACGTCACATAAATTATTAGGTTTTAGCCCTGTCCTTGTCCCAGGTGGTCGCACGTAAATGAAAACAGCAGTTTTTACATTTTTTTTCGTTCAAAATACTTTAAATACTGGTCAAAACAAAGACTAATCTTTTTTCGCTTTCGTATCTCGGATTTGACGTCACAAAGCTTTTGACCTGCTCCTTGTCGCGCATTGTCACATTTCGTTGACCGCCGCCCCGCCGCGCCTCCCCCCCATAAGTGTAACGTAATTTATGGGTGGCCTAACGTGTGTTTTTGAAATGAAATTTCTAGAAGCTCAATACGTAATAATTGTTTGATGTTACGTATCACGTGCCATATTGAATGATGTAAACTTTACATTATGGTAAATCCATGCTTAACAACGTAAAACATAAATTTATCGCAAACCATTGATTAAAACAGATAATAAAAAATCCTCCGAATATAAGCCAAGTAGAATAATAATTATACTGTCTGTAGATATTTGTATAAAATAAAAATTATTTTAATTTGAATACAAAAAAATTTTTTGCTGATGTTTCGTCTAATGTTTTGATATAAAAGATATATAGGTACGCAAAAAAAAAATGCGTAACCCACAAAAAGTTTATATTTTAGCCTCTCTACAAATTATTGTTTCAGTAAAATTATTTACATTGTATGTAAAAATTATGGACATAATTACATCGACACACTTTTTTCATATGTTTTAATCATGAGAACTAAACACAGAACGTCCCCGACGGAAACCATTATCTATGATGTGAGCTTATTATAATGAAATAGGAGACCTGGAACGGGCCTACAACAGATACTTCGAGACAAGCGAGTAACGCGAACTATGGGTTGCATCATCCGGTAGGCATGCAGATATGCGTGTTCCGTGTTCGTGCAATTCGAGTAGGGTGCCGACATTATTAAAGAGGACCAGATCCGACCGCAGAAGGCGGACTAAGATCAATTTGGCCCGAATCGATTTGGAAGACAAGCGTGCGGCCTCATTCACCGCGGCGGAACAGCAAATCGGCGACGGTTCTGGGTCTAGATGTGATCATCACGACTATCCTATGCAGCGTTTTAAAAAGAAACCTAAACAAAGTGCTGCGTAAGCACGAGGCTTCACTGTAATATTTATTTTTGTGTTATAGAAGAGTATTTAAAGGTTGCATGTAAGTTTTTTTCTTAATCTATGCATATTATAAACGAAATACTACTGACTGACTGACTGACTGAATGACTTATCACGAGATTTCCGAAACTATAGATCCCATCGACTATAACTTCGGCATAGTTATTCTTTTCGGGACGTACACGCTCACATAGGACTAGTTTCACGCAAATCCTATCCAAAAAAAATTTAATTATTTTATGTCTACGCGGGCGGAGCCGCGGGCAAAATCTAGTACGTATATAAATACCGGCACAGCCGGGACGATGTGTGGGGTCTCTCGTGGCGACGAGGCTCACCACCCGTCACGCCTAGTCCCCTGCGGGGCGAAACGCGCGCTGGAAAATTTCGCTTCGGCAATCTGAATGTATGTATGAAGGGATGGATGATTAAGAAGAACGCGTTTGCGAATTTCTAAAAGATAGGCAATTCGACATTCTATGCACGAATGAGACTAACAGAAAAGGTAGTGCCAGACGCGGATGCCTTGACTTGCTACCACGTATCGGTCTGGTGTTGATCAATGAACGTAAACGTCGGGAGGGTGTTAGCTTCACCTCATCAGAAGGAATGTCTGAATGTGGAAGTGCTTACAAATGTTCGAGCCCGAAAAGCTTGAAAAGAAAAGCCCGAGATCTTTTCTGGCTTTTGGCCATGCATTAGCTTTGGGATCGATGCAGATTTTTAGCTTTAGGTACCTTTGTTTCCGATTATGTCCATATATCCGTTGAGCGATAGGCAAAATAAATTAATGAATTGTTATATTATGTGAATTTAATTTTGGGATGAATAAATAAAACAGAGATTGATATGATAACGTTTTAAGTTCGAAGATGAAAAAGAGAGTGGTAAATTTTACTGCTCTGTTGATAGCAACATTATTTATACTTTTTAATTATATCATATATCTTGACAGAGTATTAAAGACTTATTCATTTCTCTCTTGATGCACGCAAATAGCTTGTGTTTTCTTTTGTCATAATAATATTAGAAGCCATAAAATCTTGTATCAATTAATGCTTATACCATCAAATACTCTAGAAGATTACGAACAATTAATTTATTGATATCAGAGCCAAAGAAAACCAATTGCATATTTCAGCTCGAGTGCTATAAAGGAAGAAACCGACATATACAAATGTATTACATACAGTGATAAATACATTATCCTTCTTTATATTGTACAATCCCATAAAATATAGTTAATTTTTAAATCTAGTTATTTTGTCGACCCTCAATTTTTATATCTATTATGTGAGAATGTGCACTTTTTTTTCAACATTATTACTTTGCAATAAAAGAAAACAAAATCTTACGTCAATTAAATTGTAAATTTATAATGAGATAGTTTTAAAAAAAATAAAGGAGTTCTATTGTATATTTATTAGTCACTTATTATCTGTGTATCTTGTAAAAATTTTATTAAAAAAACTATTCTTTACTGCTTTAAAAAAATTCACCGTAAAATAAGTCACAAAAGAATGAGATTCTATTTATTTTTAACATTTGGAACAAGAGATCATCCATGAATTTTTACAAGGGGTTGGGCGAGAGGCTTCATGGTTCATTCGTAATATCATAAAAGTGAGTTAATTTACGAACATAGTTTTAAAAAGCGCGCGTCCTCTGCGGCAAGGTAGAGGTACCTATGTGGCACAATATATAGTATCCATGGCAACATTGCCGCGGCGCACGGGAAGAATTTGTGCAGTATGCTCCAAATACTTCGCACCGAAAAGCCTGTGAAACTTCATCGAAAATTCCATAGCTGCAATTCCGAAATTAAAAAAAAAAAGATGACTTTAAGCGTATATTCAAGATAAGGTCATGAAGTTAATGGCACATCAGGAATAGTTTAACGTTGTTGAATAGGTGGACGTCGACAACGCGGCGATGTTATCGTCATAAATGAGGTACTGAAACCGACCCATAGTAAAGATGTTCTAGCGGCTGATCGACTCGCCGAGTGGTTGTTGAGCCCATGGACGGATCAAAAATTAAGTATATAAAGATTTAAGTGAAAAATACATATTAGTGTTATCGCAAACACACGTGTTTTGTTTTGTTCTATTTTTTTTTTAATTCTTTATAATTTTAGCAGATATTTTATCTAAATATTACAGACAGGAAGGGGGTCAATCAACTCTTATTTTTTCTTAAATAGGGGATGTCAAAAACTGGTGAAAAACAAGAAAAGACTCGTGATATAGCACGAAATTTGAGTGACATGATTTTGTAGATAACTTCTAAGAAAATAGGCGAAATAAGTACCCAGGTATATATTTATCGCAATAAATGGCATTATAAGTAGTTGGTTTGTAGAAATCAGAATGCGTTTGAATGAAAAGTGAATGAAACTTGCCGGTTTCTCATAGATAAATAAGATATTAACGACACGGATAAAGAAAGCCTGGCGGCTTCCGTAAATCACTGTGAACTGTGACAATTTCGATATGCCATTAGCATTAAATTTGGGTTTGCCCTTTCGTAAAGCCCAAAGCCGGCTACACACAGTTGCGTATCGGCCCATGGATCTGAGCCACGGTCGGCGGAGCGTTGCGGGCCGTTGTGCGACAGGTTGCCTTTCTGTTGGCCGCCGAGAACATCTGCCGAGGCGGCGGAGGGTCAAGGGGGCCACGGCATACCCCTACACGGAACCTCACACGCTTCTAATTAAGACACGCGGGCGCGACGTTACGACCCGTCTGACTGGCGCAGCTC
Organism: Eumeta japonica; assembly: GCA_005406025.1. Taxonomy (NCBI): domain Eukaryota; kingdom Metazoa; phylum Arthropoda; class Insecta; order Lepidoptera; family Psychidae; genus Eumeta; species Eumeta japonica. The sequence goes on from BGZK01001347.1 coordinate 138,827, forward strand.
CTAACCGTTAAGTACGGTTCATCAAACCGGTACTACGAACATCAAAAAAAAAAACAATACAAAATAAACATAAAATCGAGGGTTGCAAAGTTTATGTGCGAAAGTAGTTAACTCTCATCACAGGAGCAACCCTCCTTTCCCACTAAGTATCAATTTTCGCAATTCTTTAAAATAAGTGCTTATTCTACATTCATTTTATCTATAGCGTGACATAGAAATTACTCATCAACAATATAGTCATATTTCGAATGTATACATATGACTTTAAGTCGGTTACGTCTACGACTGAATCAGACCCGTTGTCTAGACGCAGACTATTATGAGGCACGCATTCAAAGTTCGTATTTTATTCGCACATAGACCGTTTCAACGAAGCCAGCCGATAACCATTAAAAGACGTACCGTACAAAAGAATAGGGTTGGAATAGGTCGCGAACGGAAACGCGAGGTCGTCTCCGCCGCCGAGCGGGAGATGCGCACGTGAGCTTCGAGCTCGAAGGAGTCGAGCTTTCTCAAACAGTGACGATGATCGCTGTGGTTTTTTTTAGGGCAGGTATGATTCTGGTGCGCCGGCTTGCGACAGCGCGGAGGGGGAAGGGCGCGGCGCCAGGTGCGCGGCTGGCTCGAGACGCGGTTTTTGTTCGGCGGGCTTTGTCGGCGCGCGGCGGCCCGGCGCGCCCGGGACGCGCAGCGCAACAATGGCCCGCGGGACGTCTTCGCGCATTGTCGCCCGCTCAGCTGTCGCGGCGTTCGGCTCCCTTCCCCAACTCGTAACACTAGTTGTAGGTTGTAGGCCCGAAAGTCGCACTCGAGACGCCCGACGTAACGTTGGTTATTGTCCCATCATAGTGTACGTGAAAACAAAACAAGTCAACGTCTTATCGGGCATGTGTTTTGCTACTTTAAAAAATAGCAAAGATACGAGAATTATGTTGCGTCTTCTCCGAGCGTTATAAGCAGTAATTTAATAAAACAAAACTATTTCCAGACCAAACTTCCTTAGCTTTTTAAGTCTTGATATCGCTCAATTCTCTGATAAAACCTTGTCAAAGTTAATCTTTTGATCTGTAAATATTTCAATCTTACAATATTTTTCTGCTGTTCGTATAATGTTATAAGCAACATCACTCAAGTTTTACATTTGAATTGTTCTTAGGGATCCATACCTCAAAAGGAAAAAAGAATGGTTATAGGATTATTTCGTAGTCCATTCGTCTGTTCGACTCTCATTAAGACCCAGTTTCTCAGTTCGCGTGAAGGTAGCAAATTGAAATTAATATCAAAACTAAATCAAGAATCGGAGTCAACATAATTAAAAAAATAATTAAAAAATTTAAATAACCCGACTGCGTAAAAGTGAATTGAAAAGACTGAAACAAGGCGATGTAAAAAATTATCCAATGAAATATAATAAATACTCGTAGTCGGAAGCGTCGGGTTCATATTCCCTCACTAGCTGCGACTCTTGCTAAATGTATGCCTTTAATCATAGATTTATCATAGATACTAAATAGTCACTCAAAATGAAAATAATAAAAAAAAACCTAAACATGATTTTTAAAGATCTATTCACTTGAGGCAGTTCGTCGAGTTTAATTTTTTTCCTTTTCACAATACAGCTTCTGTTTGCCATCACACTGAATTTTTATTACTGTCATATCACGCACGCATGTGTATGTGCGTGCGTGCGTGCGTGAAATGTATACGCGCGTACATACATGCACGCGTGCGTACATGCACGCGTGCGTACATTCACGCATGCGTACATGCACGCGTGCGTACATGCGTGCGCGCGTATACATTTCATCGCATGTGCACATGTGTGAGTGTGTGTGTACACTGATGAAGACATTACCCTTCTTTGCGTCGCACCCTCAGGTAAAAGTATGACCATTTATGCCCAATATTTTGACACTAACAAGTAAATCAAAATCTACAGGACATTTGCCTTAAATTATTAAATTTTACTAGAAGCAAGGCCTCACAGGTAATTAACGTTAATTTATAGTAATATCACACGAATATTTTTTTGTGATTACAAACATATACTTGCAAATGAAATATGGACTGTGATGTAGAACAACGTGTGGTAAAACATTTTTTCACTTTCCGCTATGAAAATATGAAAACAATATGGGGATTCTAAAAATTGAGATAATTTAAAAAAGTAATCATAATAATGTTTGAAAAAAAAGCTAAGTATTTATAATGTGGGATTAATATTTCATCAGTATCGGTATTGACAATAGACAAGAATCATCGAGACTTGATGGACGAAATAATTACTGCAGTACAAGTTACGAAGCTTTGCCGCTGTGTAGTTCGTCACGAAAGCGTCGCAACGGCGAAAATAGGAACGCGGGGGGGAAGAAGGAAAGCTTGAGGAGCGCTATACCTGCGCAGTATACATCATTCGCAGGCAATTCAGAGCGGCAGAATTTCGTGCATTGTACCGTATATACATAATTAAGTTTATACGGAATGGGAGCGAGTCTTATTGGTAATTATCCGGTGTTTTTTTTTTAATGATTAAGAATCGACGAGTCATTTGATTGCTGTCTAATATGTAGATTGTTAAGTATTTTATGGATAACTTATTGTTTCCTGTAAAAATTAATGATATTATTTCTTAATTCAGAACGTCGATAATATTTTTTTTATTATTTTGACGTGGTATCAGTTTTAACCATACTTTAAGAAATGGATGAACACTAGAGCACAGCATTATATGCTGTGACTAAAGTCACTGATTTGACACACGTTTTGAAAAAAATCTACTGCTCACTCATCAAGCCTTGTTTATACGCATAAAAAACACATTTGTCGACTAGAAAAATATAATGGCTAAAATAAAAATAATAATAATTAATACTATTATTAATTTTTTATCTTTATTATATTCGGGCAATTTTTATCATTGTTTTATTTTCCATTACGACATTAATTTACTTTTGTTCTATTCGAATAATAAAAAAAAAAATCTGACGGCGACTTACTTCTTTGCATACAATATGAAATATTTTAAATCTTTATTTTATACGCCATAATAATCATAGCTTATTATGGTTCTATTCAGTTTAATAACGGTATAAACAAAAAAGGCGGCCGGCCCTTCCGTACAGACCGAAAGCACAAGTAATCGAGGGGTCAAGTACCCTTTCACACCTCTAATAATGGGCGATCACTTACCAGTAATTATTAAGCTTCAGGGGAAACGGCCGCCGCAAATAAAGGCGAAAGGTCACAAAAGCGCGTGATCAAATGACATGCGAAAACCCCCAATTCACTCATATGCGTGCGCGGCTGTAAAAACACGTCGAAGCCATATCGGAGCGACGCCCGCGCGGCCTCTGCTTATAAACGAAATTAAATTTTTGAAAGAACCGAGATAAACGCAATGTCTACGCGGAGACACGAGCTACGGAACGCCACAGATGCGAAGGGTTCACCGTGGGCGCGCTATAAATAACTCTTATCGAGATGCGATGGACCATACGGGCGGGCTGATTGCCCACTCGCACTTAATTACACTTGATTTAAGCTCAATATTGATATGAATCGTTTCGTTTGACAATATATCGAGTTTAATATATGAATTGTTGTGGACCAATTTTGTAGGCTAAAGCACAGATGAAATCGATTTTAACTTTTTTAACATTAAGGCGAGTAAATCCACGTTGATATGACTAGTCTAAAATAAACCTACAAAAAAAAAGGATAATATTCTAAATTAAATGTATAAGAGATATAAGAAATAAGTTAACCCTGTAGGCCAACCCTGAAACTTCCCGCTATTTTCGAGTTCAAAACACTCGAAAATATAAAAAAAAAATTCTTAGTTTTTTGAAAATTTCTCAAAATCTACCGGTTCAAATCGACCCAAACTTTCAGGAAATCTAAGTTTGGTGAAACTCTTTGGAACGCCGTTTAGTGGGCTCGATTCGGTCAAGCCGTTTAAAAGTTATAAGATGTTTACATACATCCACACATAAATACACACATCCACACAGACATACGGACATCATCTCAGGGATGATCAGGGAAGCTTTCTAGACCCTCAGAACGTCGAGATCTGATGAGAACTCGATTTTTGCAAAATGGGGTGAAACCAATAACTTCCCGAAAATTTTCAATTTTCTTAGAGGGAAGTTAAAAATGTGAAAGCTCCACACACTCGCAAAGTTGTTCTCTAAAGTTTACATTAATACTTCAAAATCTGTTTTACTTTGTCGACGTTGGTGTGTTAAAAATAAATTATTATTAGATTTGTCAGTTATTGGTAGTTACGTCAAATCCATCGTTTTATTTTTCCATTAAACATGCTTATGAATTTATAAAAAGTCGGATCCAAATAAAACATACTATTTTTTTTGTTCACCACAATAATCTTAATCCATACTAATATATAAGGCTGAATAATTTATTTGTTTGTTTAATCGCACTAATTACTGGGGTTACCAGACGAATTAGAAAAAATACTTTTCTTTTTTTTTTTTTCGTCGCGCTGCACCGAAAAGCTGAAAAGTTATACAATGCCATTATCCCAGCCCGATTACACGATAACAACACGAACTATCCAAATGCAGACGGGAGCGACACAGGAAGATGGACATATCTCTGAAACTCGTCATCAAGGCTCGGGAAGATCTTTCAGAGTTTCGAAGTGGAAAGGGCACAGTAGCAACGGCGATGGTGAACGCATACTCTACGTCTTCGATCAAATATACTTCAGTATCTAAAGACAAAATTCTTTGAACGGTTCGTTTTGTCGGCGCCGATACTGAGAGAAAAAAAATAGGGAAATATATTAATAAGTACTAAAATACGTTTAATTCCGACGACACTAAAAGTTTTGTAAAAACTACGAGTCCGGTTTAGGAATTCCTTTTGCAAATGTTTAGTAGCGAGTTTTGTATTCGCCAAAACAATGACGTCACGATTATTTCTTGTTATTACAAAAATTTTTGTAATTCCAAGTACATATATAGTTAGTAGGATTGAGTACTACATTTATTTAAATTGTGCATTTGTAACAATTAATATGATGTTTTGTAATTTCTGGTGTGGTGTTACTGAAATTAAATACATATTATGTTTTATAGTGTTAACTACTTATTTACTAATATTTAATACTACGTTTTAGAATTTTTCATATGTATTTGTAATACTTCATACCAAGCTTTATATTTCATGTTAAGTAATCATTAGTATTAAAAGGTAACGTTACAAATAAAACCTGTGAGAAAATGGATTTATTGTAATTACACCACACTCTTGTTGCAGCTGTAAATAAAAACGAATAAAAACAAACAATTAAATTAAGTATTTAAAAACCTAATGAAAATTAGTAGAGATATTGCAGAATTACAAAATGTGATATTAAGTATAATATACACACACAAAAAATTACAAAACATAGCTTTTAATATAATAATTACTTAACCGAAAATACAAAGCTCGGTATTAGGGACAACTACGATGTAAAAATACAGAATGTAATATTGAACACTAGTAATTATGGAGTAGGCATTACAAAATGTACAGTATTTTTTTAATATTAATCACAATACCATTGCTGCAACTGAAAATAATGAACTATTTTCAGAATAGTGAAACTAAAATAAATACTCAATAAAATAAAGTACTAAAGTTTAACTGATTTATTTATTTTCGCTTTAATTAACAGAAAATACTATTACGACACCAAGAAATACGATTTACAAAACTTTAATCTGCCCCATATTTTAATCAACATATATAAATCTTAGAAAATCTGTTTACAACAATAATACCGTATATAACAAAAATAAGTACAGTTTCCCAGTATTTGTGAACTCCAAAATTGAACTATTAGTATTCCGAAAAAAGTGCGCGCGAAGAGCTCAAGATCGGGCGATTTCTTCTGCGATCGTTCTCAAGTATTTAAGGGTATAACATACCTACCCAAAAAAATAAATTGAAAACTTTGTCATGTCTGTCAGAAATGAACTAAGCTTGCGATACGAGATTACTCGATATAAATAAATATGAATACTAATAATTAATAATAATTTTATATGAAATAAAAAGAAACATGATTATTTTAACAGACGCGCCTTTTAAAATTGCAAAACTCACTAATCGTTACTAACCGGCTTACTAACCAATTAGCAAAGGCAAACAAACTAGGAATTAGTAAAATCTTTTGCTGATATAACAAAAAGTTTTTATTTTTTTTTTTTTTTGCATAAGTCTTTTATGATTACAAAAGAGTTAAATATTAATGACTACGATTTGTAGGAATTAAACGAGCGGTAAACACTTGAAATTAAATTATATATTTTCTTGATATTACAAATACGAATACTAATTTTAAGATAACTTTGTACACTTATACTACCACATTGTAAAAAAATGTTTTACTAATTTCTGCAATTACTAAAACGGTTTTGTTGTTATTACATTACTGTAATACTCAACAACTCGTGTAATAATTAAAGTCAGAGTATATTTCCAAATAAACTTTAGTTTCTAAAACATAATATAACGGCAATCACAAAATCATATTTCATTTTTGCAAAAAAAAAATATCTCTCAGTCGATATGCGAATGTCAGACTTAAGTCGAAAACGAAGAAATACCTTTTAATAAATAGATTAATCGATAATCTTTCAGAATCTTCTTGTAAAGTGTAGAAGTTATAGTGTTATAAGTTATAGTTATAGAATTGATAACCACTAGAACAGAATAATTCACAACCATGAACTGGAACACTATTCCAAAAAAAACCGATAGATAAAACAAGTGCACGAACGATATCTATCGAAACATTCTGCTAGGAATAAATAATCTGCAAAAGCTGTACTTTCGAATGCAGTAGATAAGAATTTCGTGCACTTTTGTTTATCTATTGAAATTCCTGGAAACACTATAGCAAATGCTGCTAACTTCACTCGTGTTTCAATAATACGTTCAAGTATGTTCATTACAAATATAGTTAAAACAGGAATTTCTCGCTTAAGGGGGATAATTGCAAACCCCTATCACCTGCACTAAGCAGTTTCAGAGGGTTGCCCGGGCCTCTAGGCCAGGAAGAACATTTTGATTCCTTCAGTGTAGCGCGCGCGTGCGGCCCAGGTCATCTGAGGGCATCACAGACCTATTATTGCTCAATGTCGTGCGACTCGAAGCCGCTGGTTGCTCTAAGATTTTAATAACGCCGCCAGTGAGCCGCACACCGCGAACGCCGCGCACACGCGCGAGTCTCGTTCGTTACCAAAATTAACTAGAGAAATCGCTCCACCAACTAAGAAGGGCCATCCACCATCATCCACCGAATCAAGAAAAAGCTATTAATCTGTCAATCCTTCCGGTGTCCGGCCCTGGTGAGATTTCCCGTGTTTAGTGTATGATTTGTAACATCATATAATTCGATTTTTTGACGTATTATCTCGACAATATATTTTTGTAGACGAGATATTACGTGTTTAATATTTCCCTTATTTGATATCATAACGTTGATCCCTTAGAATGGCGGAGTTCAGCTCCAGGACACACCCATTATCGGGCGGCGTCTCGCTCCAGGACTTTGACCGAGACCCGTTCAAAGGCTTCGCCTGTTTGGCTTAAAACTGGGATTTAAGCAAAAAGGGTTATGGTTACTCTCTATATATACGATAGACGGATGACTTAAGACCCCAATTACTTCAGATGTCGTTCTAAAAATATTTAGCCTAATCATATAAAAACACATTTTAGGACTATAAAATATTTTTGACATAAAATAACGTATGTGAAATCATAATTTCCACTACATTTTTCCGATCGCCGCTCGCCTATCATTTTTAAATAGAAATCGAAAGTCTAAAGTGTTCGTGAACATCGTTTTTAAAAAGTGAGCGAAATTATTTTAAATTTCGTTTATTTTTCTGGTATATTGCTTTCGAGAATAACGCTCCAGGACGCCGCAGGGTAGAAGAGGTTTACACTCACAGACAAGCACCGACCCACATACACAGCCAGTCACATACTGAGAGAGAAGGGAGAAGGGTCAGCACACACGAAAAGAAAGAGAGAGAGAAAGAGAGAGACACAACAGAGAGAAATACAAACACGAGCACACAGACAAACATATACACATCGCTTAGAAAATGATCAACATAAATTCCTAGGACCGTAATACATCTCGGCTAATACGACAGTGTGTCGGATCTCAGATGAAACCGCGTGCATGAATTAGATAAATAATAAAACAAAGCACTCAAATAAGCACGTGATATGCAATTACGGGGCGCGGCCGGTGCGCAGTGACGCGAGGTGTCGACCACGGCGGCATTATGGTGAAGCGTGCGCAACAATGAGGGACCACAAACGCACCTGTCAGATGCATACTAAAGCATTACCTGAATATTATGCGAGTGTAATAAATTACATTGTTTATTGTCAATTTTTTCTCTTCGACGATGGGAATCATTGAATAAAGAATATCGAATATCTACATTGTATTAAAAATCGAATAAAGAACAACTACATTGTATCTCATTATTACGGTAATGTTATAACCAATAAAAAAAAAACCCCGTCTACAATAAGTACGCAAAGTTTCAATGTTACAATAATACCTAGCCACGTCTTAAAGGAAATCGAAACATTCGTACATTAGACATAATTCACTTTATACAAAAAAATACTTGAATGTAAAGAAAAAATTAAAGAGGAAAGAGGAAAGACACTTAGACGGTTGGTTAAAATCAAAGCAATCGATGTGGAACCACTTCTACACGCAACCGATTTTAATGTAATGTCAATTGCAAAATTTTAATCACTATTATCTGAGGCTATTCTTGTTCATCATCATCTCATCAGCTCTTACACAATTATCATATTTCAATTAAAGTTTTACATAAGTAATTATTTTAACTAAGAAACATATTTTAGATTGAAAATCGACGTTTTACGAGTTTTATACAAGATGTAACTTAAAAATCCATGGGGCCACTTCGCGATTTTCCAAAAGGAATCTTTGGAACGTAACTCGGCGCCATTCATAACTTCATATTAGCATGAATTCGACTGGTAAAAGTAACTCAAAATTTTTACCGTGTCCGCATACATGAATCGTGAAAAATTTTCAAAAAACTTGGAACACTATGCATCTATAAAGAAAAAAACTGTTACGTCCATAACATCTGCCTGACATTAACTAGCAATAACGAAATCCTAGCGAAACGATCGGGAACATCGGCTAATATCGACCATCGCGACTACATCGGCAACATAATGCAGACTCGGGGCCACCTCCTCGCACATGGCGCGCGCCGCTCGCGACCGTCCGGCTGTAAATCAGATTGGTCAGAGATAATTAAACCATTTCGCCGCTGACCCCCTAGGGCTTTGTTTACATAGAAAAAATAGAATCGTCGCCCCACATTCTATTATAAAATTTATTGTCATACGTTTATATGGACTTGTGTTTTACGACTCCAATAAAATCTCCTCGCCTAACGCAGACCGGTCCACTGCAAGCGCGTGCTAGAATAATCATGAGCGCGACATTAACATACCGGCAGAGTGGAACCGGTTAAACTTAAATTGCAATGATTTCACGGCAATTCTCTTTTAACTGTATTAAATAAAGCCAATTGATTCCCTTTTTAAGCATTACCCACAAAAAACCACAACCAGTCGTCGACGAAGTCGTCCTCGTAGGCATGTAGAATGCTATGGAGATGCTAGCCTGACATCTGTCGGAGTAGCATGGAAAGCTTTCGCAGTACGACTTTAGATACTGAACTATGGTTATAATAAACTTTCGATTCTAAATAAACGACAAGAAAGTGCGGTGAAAGCTATGACCGCGTAAGATTATTTCGGACATGAAAAGTCGGTGTCAAAAGTTAGCTATGTTCACGTTTCTGCTGGAATTTCATAAGAATTGTTCGAGTTGTACATGCAGGTGTCATTAACATATTAGTCAAGTTTATTCATCGAAGAACAAAAAAAACCAACGACGTATGACAGTAATTCTAAAAAAAATATGCCTGCCTAGTTGGCGTAGGTGGTAATGACACTATGTGCTGCGCTGAGAGCCTTGATTCGTTCCCGCACAAGACAAAAATTTATTTGATAATAAATTAATGCTTTTCTTGAGTCTGGGGGTTTCGATATATTTTGTGCATTTACAAAAAAAAAATGTGTGTATTTTATCAAATATTAGCGGCCCGCTCGCGGCTTCGCCCCCAGTGTTTTTTTTTCCATAAAAACCTCGACAAATTATATTCCTACACCTTCTTCATCAATCACTGTATCTATTGGTGAAAAACGCATAAAAATCAGTTAAGTAATTTTTGAGTTTATCGCGAACAAACAGACACACAGACAGACGCGGCGGCGGACTATTTTTATAATATATAGAAACTGAAAGCAATAGTATAATCCTCGATCGCGATAGTTCGCTGGTGATGTTGGGTGTCTGAATCAAAGAAGAATAATATGATATTACAGAGACGTCCAATTAAACCATTAAACGATTTCCATTTCATATATTACTATCGGTGAATTTGTTTATTTACATTATAAAAATTTCCCCTAACCAGTCACTGGCAAAAGTTAATAGACGATCCTATGAACACCTACATTTTCCAGTAGCAATTATAAAATAAATATAACTCGAAATAAAAATAACTATAGACGAAAGCGGTCAGGCGAGCCACGCGAGGGCTCGGCCGGGGGTCACCGGCTGAGGGGTGTGCGCCCCGCGCAAGGTGTGCGCGCGCGATCTCGTATCACGGCTCGACATGTGCGCGTTCCGCCACACGCGGCCCTATGTGCTCGAATTACATTACATTATCTGTATGTATATCTTCACGCCAGATCCTAATCGAGAGCAACAAACTAATAATATCGTTTACTCGTATAAAAACAAGTCCAAAACAAGGTACTTGCATGTATCAGAAAATAATTATGAATATAATGCGGATTGATTGAATAAAAAGTAAAGGTGTTTTGGGACAAAGGAATATACGAAAAATGTTTACCTCATTAGGCACAATGTTTCTCTGTACATCTCTATTGAACTAAAAAAAAATCTTTGGAAAAAAAAATAGTTAATATATAACCTGATTCAGTATTTTGAAAGGGGAATACGTAATAGTATAATTGGTTCTAGATAGAAATATTAAAGTAGTAACAATTATTATTAAAGAAAGCCCTAAATATTTCCAAAGTTTCATTGAATTAAATTTTCATTTTTGCTAAGCGCATAAATTTGTTTTTACCGTGTCGATTAAAAATAGGATATCTCAATTTCTGTTTCATTATTCGACGCCCAAACATTTTTCCGTTTTGTAATCATATTATTCCTATCATAGGCGCGGAACGAGACCTATATTAGGCCACGACTTTCATCGTTATAGTATTTATTTAACAATTGCAATTCCTTACTGTTATCTCGGAAACGTTTTAATTTAAACCGACAATGAACGTGAAGTGAGTCATCTTACCGAGGAGCCCGCATGCGTGGATACCTACCGCCTGCGTGTTAACACATTAGCCCACGCACTCGTGTGGAGACACGACGAAGCTTATACTTTCTGGAAGCGACTCGCATACTATTATCGCCCCGATCAAATAGTAATTGTCGTGAACTCCCACTGATATTCGCAGAATAGACGTTACAACTATGAAACTCATCAACGAACCCGTTAAAACCTGAACTAACTTTATAAATGATGGGGTTTGCGATAAAATGGATATGAATGTAGGTCTGCATGATTCTTTTATACTTAAAAAAAAAGGTATTTAGTATCATATCACTATTAGTATTTATATCACTGATAGACCCGCATCATTCAATCATTCAAAACTATGACACTTAAGTCACTGTAGCGTGGTGAAAATAGTAGAGAAAAAAACTGATAGGTACAAACAAGACTCGCGCGAAGTGTTATAGTTACGTATCTATTTAATGCACAGCTCGCACGTCCTCGCTTTTTTTTTTCTTATAGAAAACCAACATATTTATTATTATGACTTATGTAAAATGATAATAAGCACATATTTAAAGTATATAACATATTTATATTACTCGTAGTCCGTAAGTATACATATATTTATAATTTCCGGTAGTGTAAACTTCATGAGAAATTGTATGAAAACACCTTGATTTTTTTTCCTTATAACTTCAGACACGGTAATTTTAAAACCCATCAATTAGGCAGAGTCCAGAGTTATAAGAAAAATATTACTATCTTCTTAGAAATTGCCTTTTAAAAGAGCACACTCGATACAAAATAGACATTTAAAAAGATTAATCAATAATATGCCGTTTAGTAGGAAATACGGATGTGTTTTTTTATTTCGAGCGTTCGCGGAATCCACTCCATTTGAAAAGTTGGCAGCAACAGACAAACAGATGGACAGATAGATAGACGCCAAACCCTAGATATTAATAATAATTTTAATATTACACTTAAGATAGTATAAAAACCTCTAAATTCATCATTTGAATCTCAAACTATGAGGACAGCTGGTTTAACAAAATTTATAGTAAAGTTTGGGCAGTAGGTATTTCGGTACCGTTCAAACTTTAATTAGTTAATCGTAAGTATTACCTAATTATATAAAATATTATCGTTATACATGTAGTAGAATGAATATTGAAACACGATAATACATTTCGCATAGAAAATAGAAAATGAAACATTTTTAAGAAAACACAAATAATCTGAAATTACATAATCCTAAGAGTGAATTTACGGTTCTCCATGGGTTAAGAAGTATTTTAAAAGTACCATGTCCGAACAACACGTAAATGGGCAATATAAAATCGAAGACTTACCGGTGTAGCATACGGAGAGCAGGGTGAGTGCATGAGTTCGGATCAAGGGGTTGGCTCGACCCCAAGGTATGCGCGCGAGCAGCGGGTCCACGAAGTCGAAAGCAGTCACCGAGGAAAGATGCCAGTTTAACCGCTGAAGGAGGATTATCTCCCACTGCTGTTGAGAAATAAAAAAAAAAACATGTATTTAAGCCGTGTCCATAATACAAGCCTCGTTTGTTTAGTTTGGGATCAAGGTTGCTAGGTATGAGTGTCCAAGAAATGGTCAGAAAAGCATGACAAACCTAAAAATCCGGAAAAGTACGAGCAGCATTCGCACGCTGAGGGGTTCGTAAAAAAATATGTCTTAACTTTATTCAACCGTGTGAATTTCTAAATATAATAAATATTTAGAACCGAAAATTAAAAAATGTTCTCTCGTACATCCATCAGTCTACATCACGGTCGATAATATAATCCAACTGCAAATGTTAGTTTATAATTGGAAAAAAAATTAAGTGATAAGTGATACGAGCTTAAAAAATTATAAGTCATATGAATTTTTAAATGATAGGTAAAAAAAAAACTGATATCCAGTCCTGAGAAAAAGTTTGGTAACAGGCGGACAGGCAGAGACAGATAACAAAGTGATCCTATAACTGTTTCATTTTTCCTTTTGAAGAATGGAGCTTCAAAAACGGACGAGTTCATTTATGGACCTCCATGTCCAATACTTTCCATCTATTATTTCTTATTTGTGCGATCAAATCTAATTATTACGAGCACGACATGCGACAAAATTAAAAACTCAGAACTTTATATCTAAAATTATTTACATTATTTATATATATTTAAATTTTTTATCATATTTTATTATTTAAAATTGCTACGGAATCGTTCTTAGTTCGATAATGTCCTATGTTCAAAATATTAATATTAGGTTTCAAGTTATGTAATATTTTTGTTCTTTGTCTCTGAACAATTAATAAATGCATTTCTTTCTTTTTAAAATATATAAATAAATACTTTTCTAAACATTCAGACCTTATAGTTTATGGTAGAAACTTTTATAGGCGGACGGATAACGCAATGTGCACAATATGAAATAGAATATATAAAAAAAATTTAAATAACCTATAATTACGAGTTATACACAAACGGATGTCACGACCCTTATAAATTATTTCAATTAAAATAGTTAAATAAATGAAAACGGGCAAAAGGTCGGCACCCTCGGAATGCACAAAACAAACAAGTTGCTTTTTACACCGTTGGAAGTTCTCAAAAGATATGGTGAAGTATCATGACCAACGACGGTTGGGTAGCGTGTGACCCGCGGCACCTTAAGGATTTACGGTCGGGTCTGCGACCATTCGATTTAGAAAGGGCGCAGGCGACACAGATGATATCCGTTTGTAATATAATTGTCGTCCAAGTACTATGCAGCTATAACTTTGAAAAAAAAAATTATACAGTTACCGTATTTTACGTCTAACACAGTAGTGTCTTAGTTATAATTTAAACACATACTTCAACTATATTACTCAGTTAATAAACATATTAAATTCTATTCCAAGTATTAAAAAAAACATTTATGTATAATTCTAGAAAAAGCGCAGATTCCTCATAAAATAATCTACAAAATAAACGATGGAAACTAAATGACAAAAGTTCTCAGCAATTACCAAGATTTTCGCAGATGCGTGATTAAATAATATGAAAACCGTTATACTTCACGAAACACGAGGAAACCGCAAAAGGGAAGACACCCAATACAACAAAAGAAAACAGAAATGGCATAAAGATGCAGAAGGGGTGAGCGCTGAGACCGGATATAGGTATAATTTTGCATGTGTATGTAGGGCCGCATAAACCCGATGCATCGTCATCGGTTCGTTACATGTGAACCACTTCAAAGCTTTCGTGACTGAACCTTTGTCACTGAGATTGGATTTAGAAAAAAACGTTAGTACAGATAAGACTATCTCAATTACGATGAGCTATGAAGTTTCTCGTTTATCACCGAATAAGGTCGTTCACTTACAACTAAACATAAACAAAACATTTATCTGTCACACTCCAAGGAATATCTCACGAAATTATTTTTTTACCATAAAAATGAGCGATCGATATAAGAACAGATGGTCGAAACAAAGACATCGGGTTAGGGTTCCGTTATGGTATTGCACACCATTTTCTGATAGAAACTTGCATGACCTTTTAACTACATAAAAATGTAAGGGTGCGACATTAGAATTTATAAAAACGGACATAAGGCGGAACAGACTATGGGAACAGCAACACCCCTCATTTTAAGCTCGTCGAGTATTCAGCATGCCAGCTTATCGCACTCATCATTAAAATTCACAAGGTTTATACGGAAGACCCACACGACACCGCAGACTTGTGGAATTTCTCATGGACCCTTAATAATTTATACAATAACATATGGTATAAACACGTAGATGTGAGAATGACGCTCACTAGGCTTCAGAAGGCATAGTTAAATACTGGACAACATATACGAGCCACGGACGCGATCAGATATACGCGAAGCGATTGTCGATGGAAGGCGAGCCCAGCGGAAACAACTCACCTGTCGCATCGGTAGCGTGTGAATTCCACACGACAAAAGTCAAAGGTGGGCACCCACAGACTAATTGATCGAATCACACCTGACAGCCCTGTCGGGTGTGGGAGCATATGGGAATAATCGATTTAAATATTATGGCATATCAACATTATCATAGCAAATACAATTATAATTTAATACTATTAAAGAACCCATTTTCCTATCGTCCCGGTCGTAGTTCGTACCGGCATACGTAGGTATATCCGGCTACAACCCGTTGGAGTGCTCCGTCACAGACTAAGGACTCCTTAAGAAGGGCGACAAATAATAAGCCCTCTCTAATGCGCCCCGCGCGGAAGAAGTAATCACCGGAAGCTCGCGTGGAAGTCTAAGGAAGCGGGCGATACCGGGGACCGCATTTTTGGAGCGCAGGCGTGACACTTGACTTAATAGAATGCGTTCACAGTTCAAAACAACACGTAACATTTCGCGGTCAGCCGCAGGATGTGAGGCGCGCGGTGGTCGAGCCCCTTGACCTTTCCTCGGAGCCGGCCGTGTTCGAGTGGCTGACGTAGATATTATCATTTCGGAAGTGGGGCGTGATTAAAGTTAGACCTTTCTTTTTCTCTTCGCAAAGGGATTTCCTTTCTCGACCTAATGAGAAAGGAAATTTATCACTGTATTTTATTGCTTCTTTTTTAGTCTATAATCAACGAAAATTTAATTTACCGATTGGAATGGACGTAATTCAAGTCAATGTCTTGAAAAGACGATCTCGGACACGTTAGCAGCTTATTAAAATAATTCTGTTTTTTTTACCATTATGTTTATGTAAACATTCAAGGCGATACTATAAATAATTTTATTGGATAACAATACATATTTTTTTTACCACTGAACGATAATTAAAATTTAATACGAATAAATAATATCTTACACCTGTGGTTTTGACCGTTTGAACATTAAAAATATATTGTTGCCTTTAACTTTATAATAAATAAAAGTCACATTGAGGTTGAAATTGCAGTTTTAATTTTAAGGGATATTACATAATTTTTTAGTAATAAAAATGGTACTAAAGGAAAAAATATATCAGTCCGTTTAATATTTTTACGAAACCGGAGACAGAAATAAATATTCTAAAAAATATATTTCAATATACGTATATATGGCCCTCCTATGTGTAATTTATATTATTTTAATTAAAAATGTATACACATTTTCTCTTAGTTTTGTTTAACACATAAGTAGATAAATGCATGCGTAACTTACAAATACACCGTATCCAGAGAACATATACTTACTCGCACTTCGTGAGGTTGAACGGAATGGTCCGTGTAGGCGCATAGCAGATCGATAGGCAGCAAATTGCACTGTCGGAATTTCGAGGCGACCAGCATCGCCGTGACGGCGAGCAGCTGCAGTTGCTGCCGCGAGATGGATCGCTGAGACAGGAACCGGTCCAAGTAGCTCACCGCCAAAGGGAACACCTGTTCCTCACAGCGCTGCTCCTCGCACACCTGTTCGAAAGATAACAAAACCGATAAAAGGTAAACCTAACCGTGAGGTGCGTTAAACTCTCGACAGGCCCGGCATGACGCCCCGGAAAGGAGTCGTCTCTCTGTAGTGCTATGCTCGCCGCCAAGATAGCGAACGAAAGGGAAGGTCCTATAGAGATACTTTTGTCTAGGGCGTTAAGTAAAAACTAGTTCATAACGTTCCCCACTGAAGCAACCCGTCTAAAGCGAGGCAATGAGACCTGGTGATTCATCGATGAACTGTCAATACAGTAAATCGTACGAATCTTATCCGAATTCGCTTCTATTATCTGAATAAATATGCGCTAGCCTGTCTAAATATTAATCTTAATTTCATTGTAATATAAGAATCTTTTAATATAATCTACGTCATATTTTGCAGATAACTAGTTTTCAATATTTAAACTCAAATAAGTACCAATTTCTAGACGATGATAGTATCTGCAAACTCGAAATTTGAACTCAAGTAAGTATTTTTATTATGGTCATTGTGTTGTAGGGTCAAGTTGTAAATCGACCCTTTGTCAATACACACCCTCCCACGATCTTTTCATTACCTTCCGATCGAGGGGCTTGAACAATAAACTCTTTTCCCTGGTTGAATGCGGCCACGTAAGAAAAACAAAGACAAAATTATTTGAGTTCAAGCTTAATTGGCAAATATTTAAATAAATCTAGAGTGTTTGAATTATTAAGAAAAATGCAGTTAATTTAAGATGCGCGTATTAAAAATTAATATACCTACAAACAACGACGAGTTTAATTTTTTTATTCGTTAATAATACATTATCTTATTGAAACTAAGTAAAGACTTAATCATATATATTTCACGGTCTACTGTTTACATCAATTTGGTATCCCCTTATGAGATTAAAAAATATGTATATTGGATTTTGGAAAAGGAAGTTGCATTCCTTAAATATCTGATTTGCTTAATTATTTTTATGCAAAATATTAACGAATATTTTACATAAAAATAAATAATTAAACATCACGAAGTACGTGAATATTTTAAAATTACTTTTAAAACAAAAAAAAAAAAAAATATATATATATAAATAGCATTGGAAAGGTTCTGTAAATGGTAGCGTAACGAACAATAAAGAACGAATATTTTTTTGCTGTATGAAGAAGTAGACAGCAAAAAGTAACCCCACGTGCAATGAACTGCACACTTTCAAGATGTGGTACAAAAACGTTTCCGCTGCAAGGCGCGCATCGGACTATGATATTAAATTACAGGTAGGTTACGATAGGTACCGTACGCAGCTCTAATATGTATGATTGCTATAGCATTCGTTTTTTGTACACAAGTCTATGTGTAAAGATTCGTTCCATAAGAAAATCTAGTTGGTGAAGTAATATTCATATGGTTGGCGTTGGTAAGTATTTCTAGTGATGTATATTAACGACTGAGTTTTACAGCACTTAAATATCAAACCAACATAATATGTTGGTTTAAATACAAATATGATCAGAAAAATAATAAGTATACTAATTTTCTTTATGTTTTTATTTTGGACTTCATGATTACATATAATTATATGTTTTTAAATTTAAAATATTTCAACAGAAAATGTTCGTGAACAGAAAGAGCACTCGGTCGCTCGGTATCCATCTATTAATTAAGATATGAATTGCATTAATAATTTTTGTAAATAAAATCTATATATTTCATTAATACCTATTTAAATCGTATATATTTTATGCCAGAATCATTGCAAACAGACAACACGTTGCGGTCCTGTCACAAAAAATAATCCTGCATAATACATTCCTAAATATATATACCTAGATATGTACACAGACAGAATAATTTATTCTCGAGAAAAGAAGTCAAGAATACAGGTAACATGCAAACAATTTCCAATTCCGTTTTTGAAGCCTTGATATTTTCAATAAAAATCCTTTTTCATGTTGTTATATTCTCTACGACGTTATTATTTTTCATCATAAAAATTGGTAAATAATTCTCTATGAATAACAATAGTATTTTCAACGACTTCCGAAATGAATTTTAAAAAACGCTCTCGTGTTCCATCGCTGAAAATAAAAACTGGCGAATGAAACTGAAATTTTTCCCAATTTTTTTTAAATAGAAATACATATAATCCGACATGTTAGCAGATTTGAAAAAAAACATCATCAACTTTTACTTGAGTGTATTTACATGATTAGATTATTTATATAATTAAAACTGCAATCCACCAGGGAACTTTCATAGGAATTGTCATAACATGTTCACCACCCTGAAGCTTCACGATATTAAAGTTTTTTTTTTTTCAGGGTTCCGTACCTAAAAGGTGTTAACGAGACCGTATTATTAAGCCTCCGCATGCCTGTCCGTCCGTCTGGCTGTCTTGCCAGGCTGGCAAGACAGCCAGACTCTGGCTGTGTGAACATGCCGTTGACAGAAGTCAACGGCATGTTCACACAGTGTGTATCAGTTACTGTAGTCGCTCTAAAAACAAATAATAAAAATAAAATAAAGTTAAAACTTAAAAGGGATCCCAATACATGAAACTTGTTTTTCTAGAGTTTTTTGTTCAAAGCCAATTTTTGTTTTTGTTTTTCATCATCAATTTTTTTAAATTAATTAGTGTTCGATATTGTACGGTATCACGGAATCCTTCGTGTGCGAGTCCGACTCGCACTTGGCTAGTTTTTATAGTAAGTTTTATATCCTACTAGCTTTCGCCCGTAATTCCGCCCGTACGAACATAGAATGATTTTTTTAATTTTTTTATGTCATCCGATCACACTATCAACGATGACCCCGATCTCTGTCCCCGCTCTTCATGTTCCTACGGGTTCCGCTTTTAATTCCGGTCTCGATCTAGATCCTAATTCTGCCTTCGATTCAATTACGATCAAATCATCTCAGAGGAACCCATACTCTTACCCTAAAAAGACACGTATTTTCACCATTTTGCTTTTATGAAATAATCTCTTTCGCAATCCCGGATCGATGAACATTGCTATTATCTATAACTAATGGGCATGAGTGAAGAATTTGTCCCTGTTCACACGAGCGGAACATCGAGCAAAAACTAGTATATTTATAAATAATAAATCCTGTTATTTAGATGTATAAGCTATGTTACAGTAAAACTTCACTGAAATTCAGTAATTTTCGCGTGGAAGAGTAAGAAAACCAAATATCCGTCCATCCTCACAAACCTTGGCGTTCCTAATGATTTCAGTAGGATATAGCTAAAATTGTGTTTCGATGTTCTTGAAATCTAATTTTTGATATAATATTTGTGATTCTCTTTAAATGAATGAATGTAAAAAAAATGTCGTTTAATTTAAAAAAAGAAAAGAAAACTACAATCCTAGCTCAAAATTAATCTATGATGACTTAGAGCGTGGACAAGGTTACACGCCGAAACACGAATTAGCAAACAAATTGTAGGCGAGTTATCGGTCGAGTTACAACTGTTTTCGCACGTCCGGGTCCGCTTCTGCCTCGAGTCGAAGAGAGTCAGCACAAAGTATTTTGTGGAGTAAGAGTTTCGTGAAAAGTCTATTTCTTATCGAAAGTAACGCGTTACTTCCTTTTTATGTACATCGGTAAAATCGAGTAGGCAAATTGTTTTCGGATTTTATAAATTAAATACCTACTCATGAGTAAAACCTGATGAGTGTAAATCGAACACTTACCTATTAAGTAACAATTGCTCCTTTGTTTAATCTCATAGATTGTCGTTAGAGATCATAAAAAAGATTGGAGAGCTAGAGAATAATTGTTAATATCCCCCGAAAGGCACTGCCCAAAACATTAAAAAAAAATTATTTTTCCAAAGAGTTACAGCCATCAGTGTTCCATGACACCGACACTTTTTTAGCGTTGGTATTTTTCCAAAAAATCAATATTCCTTTGAATATGCTTCTCAGGTGTATAACTGCATTCACATATGAGTTATTGCTTTAATTCACAAACACAAACTTTAAATAAAAAAGACATATTTATATGCTGAAATAAATGGGCAATCAAGGAGTAATCGTAACCTGTCTAACGAAATAAACAATCAATTCCTAACCGGGGTGAGGATTTAAGCGATTAACTCGCTTGGCGAGCTCACGGGTGTGCGGCGGGAGCAAAGCAGTTATGTCCCGAGCGAAACGAGCGCGGGGAAGTTGGGAGCAAATCATTGGACTCGGTTTGTCAGTCATTTAGCCACAAAAGACATCAATACGATTGGTACAACGTCTCGGTAATCCAAAGACTGATTAAAATACTATTTTGTATTACTTTGTTGAGGTAATCTGACAGAACATTGATGACTCTAAAATCTTAATTCATTTAGAAAATCAGAATTCACGTAAGCCAGAATGTGTAAAAAGAAATCTTAAGCCGAGGTACTTATTAATTTTTTTGGCAATTTCCCTTATGTAAATTATTTACTTGAATTAAAGTTACTTCGTTTTTAAGGCCGTTTATAATTATAAAAAAATATATATCAAACTAAAAACTTTGAAAACGACTATTCGTGTAGCCTAGGTGCTTGAGACTTAACTAATACGCTACGTGGGTATTAAAAGCGAGTGCAATGTAGAAGCGGCGTTACAGAACTACAATAAAGTTGAGAATGTTATACACTATTGTATGATGTTGTACCAATATATAAATCGACGTATTGTTACTAAATGATTGTAGTAGGTAGGTAGCTACTTGGACACTGTTGAGAAATCGTAAAGCCGTTTCGAGTTAAAAAGACAAAAAAATGGTTTAGAATGTACTTTACGTATAAAATCAAATTAAACACGTATATAACCCTAAATGTTATTTATTTCGCGCAACAAAAAATGATAACTACCTACCTACTAGTTTTTTAAAACTTGATAAAGATCCAGTGTTAAAATGCCCTTAGGTCAACTATAATAACATTGAGTTTTATGTGAGTACCTAGGCAATTTCTTGCCGTCGTTCGTTTTAAAAAATTTGACATTTAAAAACGGCCACCCAATCGAGGCCTTGAGCTCAACCGGTGCCGGATGATACCTTATATTTTTATTATTATAAAGTATTAAACCGTTATCATCAACACACATCATTCAAAGGGAATTCTTAATTAATGATAGACAAAACACTGATGAGTTGGAAAACGATATTAGCTAAATAAGTTCATAGGCATAAATGTTTACGTAAAAAACACTAAATAATTTATGGTAAGCTTAGGCCAAGGTGATTTTATTGTCTTATTAATGACAAAAAAAAAACTGATATTTTATTGCTCAAGGAAAATGTTTATATTTAATCGGTAGCAAAAACATAATATAGGTACCTACATTTTATATTTTTGTAGTGCATTTACATATACAACAGTAATTAAATAAATTTATGTTACTACACTATAACGTGAATAACTAATAAAGACGTAAACGAAAGTTGAATTTCTTAAATAAACGGTTTTAACGGATCAGCTGTTACGTCACTCTTTGAAGAAGACGTTTCATTTCGATATAAATTGTGAATTTATGGGTGAAAATAAAGGGAAATTTGTTAATTCTGCACCTCCAGCATCCAAGTAGTGACGACTTTCCTCATGAACGGCTGCACGTCCACTTGCACATGCTGGAAGTAATCGGTGTGCAGCGCGTGCGCCCGCTCCAACGCCATCAAGTTGATAAGGAGCCTTGGATCCTGGTCCATGGCTCTGTCAGGGCCTGCTATACACATATTATCCATTTTCTTCTCACAAACGTTATTCTGATTGCCAGAATTTTGCAACTCCTCTCCACACGATAAATCCATTACTTTTTTTAGCACAATTCAATCGATATCACAAAATTACACTATCAGTCAATACGGAAAATTGATATGTATATCTTTTTTTTACAATATTCAGACAAACGCGACCAACTTAAATGATTTTTTACAATAACTCACTCGCGCAACCGTCTCGGACGCAGCCAAAAGGCCAATGCAATGGCCAATGTCAAAGTGCTACGGCATCGGATCGCGACCGATTACGCGCGCCGCGCCCCTCCACCGGTACGTGCTCGGGCTCGGAATTAGGGTTAGTTGACACGTTGAAAAAAAAAGTAAGCCATGTAAATTAAATTTTCCCTAAAATAATACTGTGATAGGATAATTTTGATTAGGCGCGGATCCAGACTTTTGTTCAAGATATGACATTTTCTGTGTGACAAGTTATCTTTCAACGAGTGTAGACAAAAAAATGCTTCAGTAGTAGGTCAGGGAGGGAAGGCTATTGCACCTATTGCCCCCCTGGATCCACACCTCATTTGAAAATGGTTTCCATCGTTGCGCTATAAGTTATAACCAACTTAAAATTGTTGGGTGCAGTTTGTTTATAACGACAAATTAGCTAGGTACCTAGTAATGTTAAAAGCAAAAAAAGTCCCTAAACGCTCATGTTTTAAACACAAAAATTTTTTCACTCTCTTTTCTATTAGCTCGCAATTAGTTTTAATATCATAGTATAATCATTTTCTTTATACCATCTATATTACAGATTTTTTCAATTGGGATTTTTACATGTAAATAATATTCGCAGCAACTATAATTACTAATTATAAAGAATCCTTATAATTTCGCCATGTCCGTCTGTCTGTTAGTCTATCTGTCCGCGGCTTAGCTCAGAGACTTTCAGCACTAAAAAGCTGCAATTCGGTATGAGCATCGATATATTAAAAGTTTTATATCGATGGGTATGGGTGTATATATTAACTACGCTAACAAAATAATAAAATAAAATTTTCATTTTTGGTTTTTAGGATATCTCTTAGATGTAACCCAAGGATGATTTTTGTTCTCCTCTGTCCTATCGTTGGATAGGCCGTTTAAATATATTTAGTGAGTATAAAAACCATATTTATATTCAGGATTCCGTTTGCGAAATATTAAACTTTAAATTGCTAATTTGTTACGATTAAGTTTTCCCCCACCCCTGCCAGATAAATGGTTGTTTTCCTTTTAACATCGCATATATATAACGATGTTAAAAGGAAAACTGTCATTGTTAAGCAGAATTTACAAGGTAACGAATAATAGTCCACCAACTTATAAAATGTACTTGGAGTAGTAGAAAGCAAAATTTTGTACGAATTTCATTAAAAATAATTTAGATAAAGTTGTTAGCTGTTAAATCGTGAACACAAATAATACGTTCATAGTATCAAACAAAAAGCTCCTTCTAAGTTCCCGTATTGTAACGAGCAACTACGGAGCCATATACTGCGCGTAGTCCGACACGCACTTGGCTGATTTATTAATTTTGATTGCTTTTTTTATTTAGTGATCTTATAATTAATTTCCCACTAAATTATTAACTGGTATTCGTTAAGTTGGTTTATTGCTTAATATAACTGAATAATACTGAGATGAGGTAAACAGATGTCTCAGCTCTGCTTAACAATATGTAAGTACACAGTGTCTGTCTGTTATTTCAAAATAACTGTTTCCATACTCGTATCAAGCACCGAAACAACTTTTTGTTTTTGACGTGACAACGTCTTAAATTAGGTTGCGGCTGGGAGTCACTTATGAAAAAGTGTAACGCTCGGTAACGTAACGATGAGTCACCGAACGAGAGAGAGGCCCGCCGAATGCCTTGCGTCTCTCTCCCACTCAACTATGATCGGTCTGCCGCGCGCGCAGCACTAGAGAATTAGTGCATAGCTTGCAAATGTATTGCAAGTTATTGTATGTATATTTGTATATAAATACGTATGTATGTGTAAAGGTAAAAATAAAATTTTGTTAATATGAAATTCAGTGCGAGATTCTTTGTATAAATTAATGTTTTAAATATAATTCTTTGTATAAATAAATGTTTTAAATTGTTACTATTATTTCATCCTTCTTCCTACTATACGAATGAATATTCACATTAAAATGATTTTACCATTCAAAGTCGTTGTCACGTAAAACTTTCGCCCGTATACCGACTTTACAGGCAACCAAATTTTTTTAATTTTTTTTTAATCTGTTGTGTCTTTGTCGGAACGGCTGAATGGATGTCGATGGGATTTTCACTGGAAGGTAGAAAAGCTTATTGAGCTGAACATAGGGTGCTCTTTATCCCAAAAAATATTTAAGATTCTTGGGTGAAAATTAAAACAACTAATTAAAACATAATAATTTAATCGGAATTTAAACAAAGGTGCAATCGGAATCGAGATTGGGGTCTTAAATCGAACAAGATCAAGACCGGGATCATAGTGAACGCGACGTTATCACGCAATATAAATTTTTTTTTGTTGTAATAGGAAATTTGGTGATATACCGTTCGTAAGGTTTCCGATAAAAAACTAAATGTGCGGTTGGCGATCTCCGTCAAGAACAAAGTTTTCCTTTTTAATATGTATAATGCAAAGTAAACAAAAAATTCAAAGAGTTTAATTTAACATTTTAGGAAAATATTAGATAATTAAAATTTTATACCAAATAGTAAATATTACAAATAAGTATCTATCATACAAAACTATGGATTACTAAAACAAAACTGAATAATAAATTTCAAGAGACAGACAGAGGGAGAGACAGAGAGAGAAAATCGCATGGAAGGTGTGTAATATCTTTTTCGTTTCGTTCGATTTTTACCAATCAATTCCTAGGACAAGAAGCTGCGTTAAGAAACTTCGTTCCAAAAAAACTAGCATTTCTATCCGCTATCCTCGCGTATTGGTATATTATTGAACCGATTGTAAGAATTCTTTCACTAAAAGAATTTTTCATTATTCTTAAGTAAAGTAGACCGCCGTTTGGCCATACAGCCGAATCCACCGTATGAAAGGATCTTAGGATAACCTTTCGTCTTTCTCGTCAGAACTATTGATATTGTATTTGATTGCATGTCATTTCTATAGTAATACTTTGTTGCGTTACATTCTGTACAAGTCAAATACTTAATATAATTCTTACGTTCTTATTACGTTAAATTCTTACTTTCTCATTTTTAGGTGTTTAAATGTGCCTTTATATAAGCATAAGCGTGCGCAGGTATTATTACAAGATGCTGTTATAGTTCAATAAACAATGTAAATGAATAATGTAGTAAATACTATACAACACAATTGAGGCAAGTCACGGAGGGCTAGAGGTCACAAGCAGCAGGAGGGAGAGGGCAGAGGGCCGGTTCAGCAGCTGGCGTGCCCGCCGGCTGCACCCGATCCAGTTGACATTATTTTACAAATCTGAGCACACCTGACCGTGGTTTTAAAGAGGGCTATCATTATTTTAATTCAGTTTATTGTGATAAGTCGGCGACTGACGGCGACCGGTGCAACTTTCGTTTCAAGCGCGTGCCTGTTCATTGTAATGTTAAATATCGCTATTATATTATTTTAAGTCATTTTATTTCCATATTAATTAAGTTTTCGATAGTTTTTGAAAAAGCTTCTTAGTTACGTTTAAAATTTTAAATAAAATTTAAAACCTTAATCTTTACGTTATAAAGAAAAAAACTGATATATTTTACGTAAGGCCACGCTGTTTTTGTTTATAAAACATAATGCATTCATTTAAAAATGTATGAGTATGTTCCCGCTCGTCGTTCCCGTGGTAACTCACATACCGTAAATTCACCACATGCCATCCTCGAATCATCATTTGCCTAACCACTAATTACGGCCTATTTTTGTCAACCCATTTCCAGCAATCGAATCCGTAAAAATGTTACTGCAGCTTTATAATTAATTAACCAACTAAACAATACAGTGTAAAAATGGCACCCAAGAAAAAAGGTTAAAAATGAATAAGAATTTGAAAATTTAAATTCCATTATAAAGTGACCATTTTTGATCTTATCTAATAATGGATATCGATATTATTAATAAATCATTACATTGTTTTGATTTCTTTGGGTCGACCCCACTCTCGGAAATCCCCATTAATTACCCGACTTCGCGTCGCAATGGAGGGTAATGTGTTTATGTCTATATATGTACGTGCACATACGCACATGTCTGTTCCTTTGTGACACTAACGACACCAAACATATGGGCCGATTTGACGTCAATCAATTTGTTTTAAGTTGAGAGTGTCACTAAAGACATGACAGTACATAAAATCAATATGACTAGAACCATACGCCATATTGTGGAAAAGAAAAACAAAATCAACCAAATAAGTGGTGTATCATAGAATAGAGTTTTTGAATCATCAATCATTGATGATTTGTTTGACTATTTTTCACTTTGAATGACCATTTAAAATTTATGGTTTATGTATAGTTAGCAACTATTCTCTCATATATTTTAAAAATTTATAATGAAGTTATGATAAAGGTCTTATATAATCGTATAATATATCTTATTAATGTGAAAAATAATTATTATAGTACTAGTTAGCCCAGTACCTATATCTTTTTCTACCTTTCCTGTTAAGTAGCAAGCCCAAATAGTATAACATCCGCATTTTTACCTACCTAGAAATAGAATGAATTACTTCACTTTTTTACATCAATCGTCTAGTTATTAATCTCGAACTTGGCCTCAATTTCTATTCGATCCCGATATTATCCCCAATTCCAATCTCGATAACGCTATCGGTTCTGAATCGGCATCCATTATCGATTCTAATATCGATCCCGTTTTGTATTCCGATCTTGCTACAGGTCATATTTTCGATTTGGGCAAATCTTAGTATCAAAACAAACTAGTAATGCCCCAACTACATTACTCTTTATCTTTCTATATGTGAAAATATTTTAGAATAGGCAAACTCAGTTAAGAAAGGTACTAAAGAAAATAAATGAAAAATTAAAAAACCCCGCTGTGTTAAAATGAAGTGAAAAGATAGAAAGGAGATGATCCATGCAAATATGACAAATATTTGCAGTCGAAGACATAATCGTAAGAGTCGTAGCAAATAATGAGACGTGAATCTGATGTCCCCGACAACAAATATCTATCATATTTGACTGGATGATTTTTTACATAATTTTCTTTCGTTTTTTTTTAATTTTTTTCAGTTTTTTAATTGTTTTATAATCTTTAGATTAATAAATCTTACATGCAGCACTCTTGCATGTTCACGCATAAAAATACACATTACTATATAATGCACCTTCTCGACATATCCACACACACACACACACACACACACACACACACACACACACACACACACACACACACACACACACACGGAAATTGAAGGCGAAACAAATTATAACAGATAATTAGATTTCTCCTTAGATTGTACATACATAATCTCATTATCCTTTTTGAAATGTTGTTGTCCAGCACTATGGCATTGTCGTTAATTTGCACCATCGTTATCTCTTACATTACCATTATTATTTTTATTTCGCTATTCTAGAATTTTATGAATTTAGGCCACATAATTTGTATCCGTTTAATAAGTACAAATAGTACAGCTCAACTAGTTTTCCTGCTCTTGTATTGCAAATTTGTATAGGTTATGGCGCCAATGTATACGTACTTTGCAATTGTAGTCTTGTGAATTTAAGCTTATGCAATTTGTGCATATTTAAGCGATACAAGAACAGTACAGTATAGGTACTATTATCTCCCTCGGGAGACTACCGGGCAGTCTCCCAGGAAAGACGGTCCTTCTCACCACTTCCAGAAGCCACCACTGAATAAAGTAGATTTGGTAATACAATTTTATGGTCCTTATATATTAGACCTAGAGGCAGCAACACATTATGTGAATCAACCTGGAAGTCCTTAGAAAATAAAAAAAAAAACTGTGCAAACTAGAAAGTTATTTTTGTTATTATTGTTTTTCAAAATAGTGTTCATTGAAATCAAGACATCGCTGCATTCGATGGAATCACTAAGAAAATCACTTTGTCTACTTGTACTTAGGGGTCGTTTCGAGGGCTTTTTCATATGCAGCGACTGCTTCATCCGTTGTAAAGCACTTCCTTCAAAGTTTGTTTTTTTTTTGGAAAAAAATATGAATCGCGTGGTACGAGGTCGGGGTTGTAAGGCGAGTGAGCCAGTACTTCTATTCCTAACGTCCACAAATAGTTAGTTCTTTATTTGGCAGTATGTGGTGAG